>NW_025571334.1:0-40490 GCF_020424385.1 Procambarus clarkii | reverse complement strand
CATTCCTTAAGTTGCAATACATATCTTGCAACTCTGAAATCAGATCGGTGGGCCTGTGTGTGTGTGTGGGTGTGTGTGTGTGTGTGTGTGTGTGTGTGTGTGTGTGTGTGTGTGTGTACTCACCTATATGTACTCACCTATATGTGCTTGCAGGATCGAGCATTGACTCTTGGATCCCGCCTTTCTAGCTATCGGTTGTTTACAGCAATGACTCCTGTCCCATTTCCCTATCATACCTAGTTTTAAAAGTATGAATAGTATTTGCTTCCACAACCTGTTCCCCAAGTGCATTCCATTTTTCTACTACTCTCACGCTAAAAGAAAACTTCCTAACATCTCTGTGACTCATCTGAGTTTCCAGTTTCCACCCATGTCCCCTCGTTCTGTTATTATTACGTGTGAACATTTGATCTATTTCCACTTTGTCAATTCCCTGAGTATTTTATATGTCCCTATCATATCTCCTCTCTCCCTTCTTTTCTCTAGTGTCGTAAGGTTCAGTTCCTTCAGCCGCTCTTCATATCCCATCCTCGTAGCTCTGGGACAAGCCTCGTCGCAAACCTCTGAACCTTCTCCAGTTTCTTATGTGTTTCTTCAGGTGGGGGCTCCATGATGGCGCGGCATACTCTAAGACGGGTCTCACGTAGGCAGTGTAAAGCGCCCTAAAAGCTTCCTCATTTAGGTTTCTGAATGAAGTTCTAATTTTCGCCAGTGTAGAGTACGCTGCTGTCGTTATCCTATTTATATGTGCCTCAGGAGTTAGATTGGGTGTCACATCCACTCCCAGGTCTCTTTCTCGAATCGTTACAGGTAGGCTGTTCCCCTTCATTGTGTACTGTCCCTTGGTCTCCTGTCACCTGATCCCATTTCATAACTTTACATTTACTGGTGTTAAACTCCAGTAGCCATTTCTTGGACCATCTCTGCAGCCTGTGTAAGTCCTCTTGGAGGATCCTACAATCCTCGTCTGTCACAACTCTTCTCATTAATTTTGCGTCATCTGCGTGTGTGTGTGTGTGTGTGTGTGTGTGTGTGTCTGTCGCCAGCCTAAAAAAAAAAAAAAAAAAACATACTTCACTATGTAGCTGCTCTACAAGTCCCTCTTTCAAGAACATACTGCCACTCAAGAACATGCTGTCACTCAAGAGCATACTGCCACTCAAGAACATGCTGTCACTCAAGAACATGCTGTCACTCAAGAACATGCTGTCACTCAAGAACATGCTGTCACTCAAGAACATGCTGTCACTCAAGAACATGCTGTCACTCAAGAACATGCTGTCACTCAAGAACATGCTGTCACTCAAGAACATGCTGTCACTCAAGAACATGCTGTCACTCAAGAACATGCTGTCACTCAAGAACATGCTGTCACTCAAGAACATGCTGTCACTCAAGAACATGCTGTCACTCAAGAACATACTGCCACTCAAGAACATGCTGTCACTCAAGAACATGCTGTCACTCAAGAACATACTGCCACTCAAGAACATGCTGTCACTCAAGAACATGCTGTCACTCAAGAACATACTGCCACTCAAGAACATGCTGTCACTCAAGAACATGCTGTCACTCAAGAACA
This sequence comes from Procambarus clarkii, assembly GCF_020424385.1. Classification (NCBI taxonomy): domain Eukaryota; kingdom Metazoa; phylum Arthropoda; class Malacostraca; order Decapoda; family Cambaridae; genus Procambarus; species Procambarus clarkii. The sequence continues at coordinate 38,908 of NW_025571334.1, read as the reverse complement.
TGCTGTCACTCAAGAACATGCTGTCACTCAGAGACATTGCTGTCACTCAAGAACATGCTGTAACTCAAGAACATCTGTCACTCAAGAACATGCTGTCACTCAAGAACATGCTGTCACTCAAGAACATGCTGTCACTCAAGAACATGCTGTCACTCAAGAACATGCTGTCACTCAAGAACATGCTGTCACTCAAGAACATGCTGTCACTCAAGAACATGCTGTCACTCAAGAACATGCTGTCACTCAAGAACATGCTGTCACTCAAGAACATGCTGTCACTCAAGAACAAACTGTCACTCAAGAACATACTGCCACTCAAGAACTGCTACTCAAGAACAAATTGCCACTCAAGAACATACTGTCACTCAAGAACAAACTACCACTCAAGAACAAACTACCACTCAAGAACAAACTGCCACTCAAGAACAAACTACCACTCAAACTACCACTCAAGAACAAACTACCACTCAAGAACAAACTGCCACTCAAGAACAAACTACCTCTCAAGAACAAACTACCTCTCAAGGAGTACAACAGGGAGCAGAATTAAAGAACAAGTGTTAAACATACACATGTTCTCCTTCCACGGATAAAGCTGTTTCAACAACATGAAGAACACTTACTTACGAAACACGTGGTGGCAATAGACTCGATCGTGCTTCACCAATTCAGAGAATTCTTGCAAATGATTACCTATTAATACACTCAAAATTATAGCACAATTATAGCAAAATTACAGAACCTAAACACCTAACCTAACCTAACCTAACCTAACCTATTAATACACTCAAAATTATTCAATAAATCAGATACTGTTGTTTCAATTTACAGCTAGACACAGGAGGTCCAGCTGTTGCTTGCATGTTTCAAAATAATCTCTAGTGACATTTAAAATAATTAATAATAATTACTATTTTTAATTATTATTTTTTTATGCTTATTATTTGATAAAAACCAACACTTATGTAACTTGAGAAGTTGTATTAATTACACACTTAATATACACTTTACAAACTAACACACACCAACACACTTCAAACACCAACACACTTCAAACAACAACACACTTCACGCACCAACACACATACTTCACGCACCAACGCACACTTGAAATCCTAAACAGGATTACATTCCCCCTGAGTGGGATTTACCAGGTCAGAATTTGCCTTACATAACTTTCAAATGTCCAAAATCCACGAAAAAATACAATTATCTTCAGGTAAACTTTGAGAAAACTCAAGTTTCTCAAGTTTACCTAAAGTTCACCTTACGAGGGCCTTAGGTGAATTGTTTTAACATGTAATTAGACAATTATCCTCAATAAATAATGCCAGAAACATTTAATATCTCCAGTGGTTGTAATATCCTTATCCAGGTGTCTGCTGGAAGATATCATCCAGATGTCTGCTGGAATAGATATCATCCAGATGTCTGCTGGAATAGATATCATCCAGATGTCTGCTGGAATAGATATCATCCAGATGTCTGCTGGAATAGATATCATCCAGGTGTCTGCTGGAATAGATATCATCCAGATGTCTGCTGGAATAGATATCATCCAGGTGTCTGCTGGAATAGATATCATCCAGGTGTCTGCTGGAATAGATATCGTCCAGGTGTCTGCTGAAATAGATATCATCCAGATGTCTGCTGGAATAGATATCATCCAGATGTCTGCTGGAATAGATATCATCCAGATGTCTGCTGGAATAGATATCATCCAGATGTCTGCTGGAATAGATATCATCCAGATGTCTGCTGGAATAGATATCATTCAGATTTCTGCTGGAATAGATATCATCCAGATGTCTGCTGGAATAGATATCATCCAGGTGTCTGCTGGAATAGATATCATCCAGGTGTCTGCTGGAATAGATATCATCCAGGTGTCTGCTGGAAGATATCATCCAGATGTCTGCTGGAATAGATATCATCCAGGTGTCTGCTGGAATAGATATCATCCAGGTGTCTGCTGGAAGATATCATCCAGATGTCTGCTGGAATAGATATCATCCAGGTGTCTGCTGGAATAGATATCATCCAGGTGTCTGCTGGAATAGACACCATCCAGATGTCTGCTGGAATAGATATCATCCAGATGTCTGCTGGAATAGATATCATCCAGATGTCTGCTGGAATAGATATCATCCAGATGTCTGCTGGAATAGATACCATCCAGATGTCTGCTGGAATAGATATCATCCAGGTGTCTGCTGGAATAGATATCATCCAGGTGTCTGCTGGAATAGATATCACCCAGATGTCTGCTGGAATAGATATCATCCAGGTGTCTGCTGGAATAGACACCATCCAGATGTCTTCTGGAATAGATATCATCCAGGTGTCTGCTGGAATAGATATCATCCAGGTGTCTGCTGGAATAGATACCATCCAGATGTCTGCTGGAATAGATATCATCCAGGTGTCTGCTGGAATAGACACCATCCAGATGTCTGCTGGAATAGATATCATCCAGATGTCTGCTGGAATAGATATCATCCAGATGTCTGCTGGAATAGATATCATCCAGGTGTCTGCTGGAATAGACACCATCCAGATGTCTGCTGGAATAGATATCATCCAGATGTCAGCTGGAATAGATATCATCCAGATGTCTGCTGGAATAGATATCATCCAGATTTCTGCTGGAATAGATATCATCCAGATGTCTGCTGGAATAGATATCATCCAGATGTCTGCTGGAATAGATATCATCCAGATGTCTGCTGGAATAGATATCATCCAGATGTCTGCTGGAATAGATATCATCCAGGTGTCTGCTGGAATAGACACCATCCAGATGTCTGCTGGAATAGATATCATCCAGATGTCTGCTGGAATAGATATCATCCAGATGTCTGCTGGAATAGATATCATCCAGATTTCTGCTGGAATAGATATCATCCAGATGTCTGCTGGAATAGATATCATCCAGATGTCTGCTGGAATAGATATCATCCAGATGTCTGCTGGAATAGATATCATCCAGATGTCTGCTGGAATAGATATCATCCAGATGTCTGCTGGAATAGATATCATCCAGATGTCTGCTGGAATAGATATCATCCAGGTGTCTGCTGGGGAACTAGAGTTTAGTAGGCAGAATTATCACATTGTGTGTAATATATAACCTATAATCTATACTATACTATATAATTATATATATATAATCTATAAGTAGTAATAGGCTGCTTCTAAGCCCAAATAATTACGCGATTATAATAATTAAAATCATTAACTGCCATTACAGGTGATTATTATTCCTAGTAATGGTAATTATTCTGAAAATAATTATAGTGTTTAAGTTCATCTGAAATGCGATTATGTATTTAGGCACGCAGGAGCAGGATTATTTTTTGTAGGCTACAGCAGAAATGTTCATTGTAGGAGGATACAGCAGAAATGTTCATTGTAGGCTACAGCAGAAATGTTCATTGTAGGAGGCTACAGCAGAAATGTTCATTGTAGGAGGATACAGCAGAAATGTTCATTATAGGGGGCTACAGCAGAAATGTTCATTGTAGGAGGTTACAGCAGAAATGTTCATTGTAGGAGGCTACAGCAGAAATGTTCATTGTAGGAGGTTACAGCAGAAATGTTCATTGTAGGAGGCTACAGCAGAAATGTTCATTGTAGGAGGATACAGCAGAAATGTTCATTGTAGGAGGCTACAGCAGAAATGTTCATTGTAGGAGGCTACAGCAGAAATGTTCTTGGAGGCTACAATATAAATGTTCATTGTAGAAGGCTACAGCAGAAATGTTCATTGTAGGAGGCTACAGCAGAAATGTTCATTGTAGGAGGCGACAGCAGAAATGTTCATTGTAGGAGGCTACAGCAGAAATGTTCATTGTAGGAGGCGACAGCAGAAATGTTCATTGTAGAAGGCTACAGCAGAAATGTTCATTGTAGGAGGCTACAGCAGAAATGTTCATTGTAGGAGGCGACAGCAGAAATGTTCATTGTAGGAGGCTACAGCAGAAATGTTCATTGTAGGAGGCTACAGCAGAAATGTTCATTGTAGGAGGCTACAGCAGAAATGTTCATTGTAGAAGGCTACAGCAGAAATGTTCATTGTAGGAGGCTACAGCAGAAATGTTCATTGTAGGAGGCGACAGCAGAAATGTTCATTGTAGGTGACTACAGCAGAAATGTTCATTGTAGGAGGCTACAGCAGAAGTGTTCTTCGCTACAGCAGAAGTGTTCTTGCTGTAACACATAAATCTAACTTAAACAAGACAAAAAAAGGTGACATATTCCAATCAAAACAAGTATTCATTATACCAACGACAAATCAAACCGCAATGAATCAAAACTTGGCATAAGAAAAACAATTTTTTTTTGGGTGGGGGGGGGATATCTCTCGAAATATATTAATAACCATAAATCCTCTAATGGGAAATGTATTTTATGTACATTGACTAATGTATATACCTTTGTTTGCGATTAAAATACACAACTTCTCCAGTCAAAATACATCACTTTCTTCAGAGCCAAACATACATCTTAACCCCCACGCAATTTACTGATTATTACTTCTGCTTCAGTATAAGACATTGATTCCCTTTCTTAATATATCATTTTCGGTCACATAAATCCTTGCACCTGGCCCGAAAGGATTGGAGACACACAGGGACATAAATCATTTTCGTTACTCAAGTCTGAAGAGTGAAGGGGGAGCCGTTAAACTGATCACTCACACACACATGTGACTCCTGACCAAGCCTGAAGCGGTGGAAATGAGCCCTCAGTCCTAGTCAGAGACCTCGATCCCTTGCTCCACCAGTGAGGTAGGGGTCTGCAGGAGGGAGGTAGGGGTCTGCACGACGGAGGAGAGGTCTGCAGGAGTCCGCAGGAGTGAAATAAGTTGTCGGCGGCTTCAGAAATGCGAGTAAATCCTGGCCAATCGCTTTAGCCTATGAGAAAAGGACAGGAGAAAAGGAAAAGGACTCCTGAAACTCCCAGAAGTGTATCCTACATTGATCAGCAAGTCCCTCTCAGAAGACCTGTGCCCAAATTGCTTCAATTACAACCAGAATAAGGCCCCCCTTAATCAGCGGAAAGGCGGAAAGGCCAGATAAATCACCAGGAACACCACACCAACACACTCCCAATGAAACCAAACCAGTTCAGGAAACAGTCAGGTCATTTCAGAGAAGAGTGTGTGCAGTCAATCACGTGTACCGTGCAAGGCACTGACTGGTCGGGCGTGGAGGATAAATATCGTGGATACACGGGTATTAAAGTCCAAAGCGGTGTTGATGTATATTATGGCAGCTCTTGAGAGTTCTTGCTATCTAATCCTTGCTTTAGTTCCTGGGATGTTTATGTGTGGGTGTAGAGAGAGAGAGAGAGAGAGAGAGAGAGAGAGAGAGAGAGAGAGAGAGAGAGAGAGAGAGAGAGAGAGAGAGAGAGAGCGAGAGAGAGAGAGAGTGAAGAGAGAGAGAGGAGAGAGAGAGAGAGAGAGAGAGAGAGAGAGAGAGAGAGAGAGAGAGAGAGAGAGAGAGAGAGGAGAGAGTGAGAGAGAGTGGAGAGAGAGAGAGAGAGAGAGAGAAGAGAGAGCGGAGAGAGAGAGAAGGAGAGAAAGCGATGAAGAAAGAGAGAGAGAGAGAGAGAGAGAGAGAGAGAGAGACAGATAAAACAGCTATAGACAGATATAAAAAAAGATATAAATAGCAATAGAGACGGAGATAAAGAGCTATAGAGAGACAAAGACCTAAAAAAAAAGAGAGATAGAGACAACAACTGCTAGAGCGAACTAGAGAGAGAGAGAGAGAGAGAGAGAGAGAGAGAGAGAGAGAGAGAGAGAGAGAGAGAGAGAGACACAGAGAGAGAGAGAGAGAGAGGAGGGGGCAAGGATAGAGTGCTAGCATGCACAGACTACACCCTGCAATGTGTGTCATCACCTGTGATTCATGGCGTCTTTATATTCGGGGCAGCGACTCCAGTTCCCGAGCCAATTATCAGAAATTAGAGCGTTGATTAAGGCGATTCCTCGCTAAGAAAAGAGAAAACAATGCTCATAGCGGAGCAGGTTTCATTATTAGGGTCGGTTCCAATATGTTTCGATAATATCTGTTTAATATTCACATTCGGGCAGCGGTAAAGCCCCCCAATAACACATAATTACTGGTCCGGTTATGGGAATTTCGGCCGGTTAATTTGTAGTTGCCAACGAAATTCAGAAGAATTTCAAAATGATTGTCCCTTTAGGTACAAGTAGTCACCCATTTTCATTAAATTACGCTCACTCCTAATATTTTCTCAGCATGGAATGAACTGAATTAATATCTTGATGTAATTTACTCTAATTATAGTTCAGTAGCCCATAATTCGTTTACCAATATGAACACGCTCGATGGTGGGCGGAGCCGGCGTGGAGCCGGCCAATGGGAGCGCGGGGCGGGGCTTGCCGCTCAGCCAATCATCGTTGAGTGAAGGAAAATGGCTCCTGAAAGATGGATTTGATGCATTCCGTGTTTGAGTTTGGCTTGTAGTGAAGGTAAATCTTGTTATGTCGGTTGTGATTTTAATGGTCTCGTAAGCGCGGCTGCATGCCAAGATGGGAGCATGTTGGGAGCCCAAGAGGACATTGGTAATGGAGAATACAGATTAGCCGGAGGTGTGCGGTAGTGAGACGAGGACACCGCGGCGCCCGACCAGGATGACCGCCATGTCAGCAGAGGATCACGAGGAAATAACCGTCGACGGGGCCTCGAGTCGCGAGACTTCTCCCGCGCCGGTGTCTCCCGCCCGCGCCCGCAGCAGCTCCCCGCTGGATCTCAGCAGGGACGAGCCCCTACACGCCCGCCATGGTGACGCCCGCAGCCCCAAGGGCCAGCATGGCAGGCTCTCCTTCAGCATATCTTCCCTGCTGGAATCGTCGGGTCGCGCCGCGGCGCTCAGACACAGACTCCTGGAGGAGGGAAGCGAGTCGGATCGCGAGTGTGAAGGCGGCTACGCCGCGGAACTGGAGCGCCGTAGCCGCCACAGTGACAGAGACAGTGAACGGTGTGAGCGCGACAGTGAACCCAGCGAGAGGGAACGCGACGCGGATGACCGCGAGAGGTTAAGTTGTGCCGGGAGCGAGGCAGAGGGCGACGATGACGAAGGGGAGGCGCGGCCCTTCCAGCCCTTCACCTACACACACATGCCCTTCATGGGCGCCGGCGGCCTCCTGCCGCACTTCAACCTGATGCCGCCCATGAGCGCTGCCGCAGCTGCGGTGGCCGCGGGCCTGGGCACCCAGGCCTCCCTGCAGCACCTGTCAGGGCCGGGCGGCGTCATCCGGGTGCCGGCCCATAGGCCCTCAGTGGGGGGCGCCGGCCCTGGCACCGCCCTGGGGGCCATGCTGCCCCACATGGGGGGCGCCCCGCTGCCCTGGCTGGCAGGTCTCACGCCCCTGGAGCGGACGGCAGCCATGGCCCATCATCTGTCAGCGTTGGCGCCCATAACAGGTGAGACGGTGGGCGTAGGTGCTGTTGTTCCCTAGCAGCAGCAGGAGGGCTGTAGTAGGTGCTGTTGTTCCTCAGCAGCAGCAGGAGGGCTGTAGTAGGTGCTGTTGTTCCCTAGCAGCAGCAGGAGGGCTGTAGTAGGTGCTGTTGTTCCCTAGCAGCAGCAGGAGGGCTGTAGTAGGTGCTGTTGTTCCCTAGCAGCAGCAGGAGGGCTGTAGTAGGTGTTCTTGTTCCACAGCAGCAGCAGGAGGAGGACTATAGTAGTGGCTGTAATTCCCCAGCAACAGCAGGAGGAGGGACTATAGTAGGGGCTGTAATTCCTCAGCAGCAGCAGGAGAAGGGACTATAGTAGTGGCTGTAATTCCCCAGCACCAGCAGGAGGAAGGACTATAGTAGGGGCTGTAATTCCTCAGCAGCAGCAGGAGGAAGGACTATAGTAGGGGCTGTAATTCCCCAGCAGCAGCAGGAGGAAAGACTATAGTAGGGGCTGTAATTCCTCAGCAGCAGCAGGAGGAGGGACTATAGTAGTAGCTGTAATTCCCCAGCAACAGCAGGAGGGACTATAGTAGGGGCTGTAATTCCTCAGCAGCAGCAGGAGGAGGGACTATAGTAGTAGCTGTAATTCCCCAGCAACAGCAGGAGGAAAGACTATAGTAGGGGCTGTAATTCCTCAGCAGCAGCAGGAGACGGGACTATAGTAGTGGCTGTAATTCCTCAGCAGCAGCAGGAGGAGGGACTATAGTAGGGGCTGTAATTCCTCAGCAGCAGCAGGAGGAGGGACAATAGTAGGGGCCGTAATTCCCAAGCACCAGCAGGAGGAGGGACTATAGTAGGGGCTGTAATTCCCCAGCAGCAGCAGGAGGAAAGACTATAGTAGGGGCTGTAATTCCTCAGCACCAGCAGGAGGGCTGTAACCACCACAGAAGCGGGAAAACCCCGCCACAGTAGCCTGAGTGAAGCGGGACTGTCAGCTTCACACTAATCAGAAGAGGAGCAGGTCTGGGTAAGCAGGAAGAAAGCTTTCTATACAATACAATTCTATACACTATCAAGCAGGTGCCAAGCTTCTAATACTCAATATAATTAGTACAATAACGAGACTGAATAATAATGAATAAGGGCCCGAAGCCCCCTAGCCGTCTGTAGTGTGAGTAAGGGGTTACCTTGAGGTGATTTCGGGGCTCAGCGAACCCCCGGCCCGGTCTCCTAAGGGGGGTCCTAGGAGTAGGGGTTTTAAGGGGTAGTCTTAAGGGCTCTGTAGTTCCGTCAGTAGTTGAAGGGGTGATGGAGGGGGGGCAGCTGGGAATAGGGGGGCAAATGACCCCCCACATTATTATTGGGGACAGCTATATAGCGACCACCTCGTCGGGGCGACCATAAAACCCTTGAGACCAACCAACTAACTCCACCTGATCACACCCGCCCCGGAATTTTTGGGAGCAGGGCGGTGGAATCGAACCCTCGGATGCCAGAGCCATTCCGAAAGATATCCTCGTGGATACATATCCACCCCTCGGGTGATGTGATGGATGTAGATCATCTCCCTCTTCTTTCCCATCTCTCCCCCTTCCTCCCCATCTCCCCCTTCCCCCTCCCCCCCTCACCCCAGCATCCTTGCACAGAGGCTGATCAGACGCCTAGCGCGGCTGCTGATATCACTCCCGGTGGGATAGCGAGAATATCGCATAAACTGGATATCGACGTTGACACGATATCGAGAGCATCAAATCCTCGCGTTATCATTCTCCATGGACTAGAAAGTCTATCGGTCGTATGTTATCGTTAATATGTACATACATGAACATATGTTTTAGTGACAAGTAGCAGTTATATATATATATATATATATATATATATATATATATATATATATATATATATATATATATATATATATATATATATACCAGAAAATTATATATTATATGAAAAAGGTAACCCCTCTATAGTTCTTATAATAAATACCTAACTAAGAATATAACAGCCCTCCCCCCCTTTCCTTCATCCGTGAACAAGCAGTGTATAATTCTTCATTCTAAACCAACGCTCATATATTGAAAATAAAAAATGCCACGCTTTTTAATATATATATTTTTTTTTCTCCTAATTTCTTGCTCTCAAATAAATCGAGTAATTTATTTGCAGCTCATTTTCATCTTTATATATATATATATATATATATATATATATATATATATATATATATATATATATATATATATATATATATATATATATATATATATATATATATATCTTGCTTGTTTGCCTTGTTTGTCTGTCTACAAGCATTGTTTAGCTCTGTCTAGGCATAATTTGCTTATCCAATCTGCTCGTTTCTGTCTGCCGTATGTCTGTCTGTCTATCTATCCGCTTCTCTGTCATATCTTTACGATTTCAAGACGTCTCCTCTAAGCTGAGTGAGGCAACATAGGGGGGCCATTGCAATGTTCTGAGGGGCCTAGTTGTTTGTAATCTGTAATTATAGGCCTTTGTAGGCCTAGGCACTCAGAAAATGCCATTTTTATTTATATTTTTTGCTAAGTGTTAAGTGATGATTGTGTTCACTATCGGTGAGGAATTTGTTTGTTTCCTTGTTTCGTTTCACACACACACACACACACACACACACACACACACACACACACACACACACACACACACACACACACACACACACACACCATTTCCGGTGTGTGTGTGTGTGTGTGTGTGTGTGTGTGTGTGTGTGTGTGTGTGTGTGTGTGTGTGTGTGTGTGTGTGTGTGTGTGTGTGTGTATCTTAATGGAGTCAGTGTCACCATTAATAGTGTCACCCTCAACATTACTATTAGTTTCACCATGAATATCAGTCACTATATCATAGTCGTTTTAGCACCGTCACTATCACAGTTACTGTGGGTATTATAGTCACTATTCTCGTTGCCACTTTCACTGTACACTATCCTGCTATTATCTTATATAGTGACATCCGAATCACCATCATATCACCTTCACTCACCCCTTAAAGACCATTTTCCTCACCATCGTCGTCCACAATCACCTACACTATCATCATATTCATTGTCACAATCATTGTTTCCCCCCCCCCACTTTAATCCACCTATACTTACACTATCGTCATCTTCACTATCCTCTTTTACCCCTCCTCACCACAATGACTTTCACTGGTATCACTGCAATTTCACCATCAAGTTCCCCTTCATCATCATTCACCATTTTCGTCATCACAACCTCTATACTCTCACCATCACCATCAACTTCACCATTTTTTTTTCAACACACAACTAATCTTTCACTATCTTCATCATAACTTGTCTCTACAACAACCTTCATCTACCATTCAAATTACAACTGTTTATTAATGTCAATAGGTACAATACAATCAGATCTACCACAATTACATGTCAAAAAACAACCACCACCACTACAACAATCTACAACAATCGCCAGCCTATGATATGTATAATCACTACATCTTCTCAATCACCACCACCACCACCATCACCAGTCACCACTACCACCACCATCACCATCCATCACTACCACCATCATCACCACTTTACAACTATCATGAATCCACATCCACTCCAATCATACCCACCCCATTATCACACCCCCCCCCTCTCCAATCACATCACAATCACCAATACATCACAACACCTACATCACAATCACAAACTTTAGGTTACCAATCACCATTAATTACAAACTGTCTAGGTTCCCAATCACCATTAATTAAACTCGTTCGCGAATGATTGATTCACAGATTACCAACGTGTCATGGTAAACACACTATCCGCCACCATATTCTTCACTATCACGCTAGGACCACGCTTCACTATACCGCACTGTGGCGTGCCGAGCTAGTACCATACTTCGAAAATCTTCACCGTATCGTACGGTAACTTATTGGCAGTGCTACACTATAAGGGCCATTGAGCAATTCACTGTTTCACTATACCCAGGATATCATACCACAAAAATACACCACACTGTTCATGCTGTATAACATTAGTATAATCATACATTATACAACATCATACTATTTATACATAACTCTTCTCGATATCGAGTAATTTCTGTCCATATAGTACCCTATATATACCTTACTTTGACACCATACTTTGACACCATACACCATACTTAGACACCATATATTTTCAGCTCCTGCACTATATATCACCATAACACATTGTATTGTTCATTGTACCTTCAGGAAGAAGACTTCGTAAAGTATGAAGCATTGAATCCTGCTTCGAAAGAATTCGAAACTTTGATATCAGCTTTCACTTTGATTTTGAAGGAATATATATCATCTGAAATCAGCTTAAGACGGGTATTTAGGAAAAGGGCTAAGCCAGTGTGACTTTAGAGCACTTGGAAGGGATATGAGGACAAGGAACTGGGATATGAGGACTAGGAGCTGGGATATGAGGACTAGGAGCTGGGATATGAGGACAAGGAGCTGGGATATGAGGACTAGGAGTTGGGATATGAGGACAAGGAGCTGGGAAATGAGGACTAGGAGCTGGGATATGAGGACAAGGAACTGGGATATGAGGACAAGGAGCTGGGATATGAGGACAAGGAGCTGGGATATGAGGACTGGGATATGAGGACAAGGAGATGGGATATGAGGACAAGAAGCTGGGATATGAGGACAAGGAGCTGGGATATGAGGACTAGGAGCTGGGATATGAGGACAAGGAGCTGGGATATGAGGACAAGAAGTTGGAATAAGAGGACAAGGAGATGGAATGTGAGCACAAGGAGCTGGGATATGAGGACAAGGAGCTGGGATATGAGGACAAGGAGCTGGGATATGAGGACTAGGAGCTGGGATATGAGGACAAGGAGCTGGGATATGAGGACTAGGAGCTGGGATATGAGGACAAGGAGCTGGGATATGAGGACAAGAAGTTGGAATAAGAGGACAAGGAGATGGAATGTGAGCACAAGGAGCTGGGATATGAGGACAAGGAGCTGGGATATGAGCACAAGGAGCTGGGATATGAGGACAAGGAGCTGGGAAATGAGGACTAGGAGCTGGGATATGAGGACAAGGAGCTGGGATATGAGGTCAAGGAGCTGGGATATGAAGACAAGGAGCTGGGATATGAGGACAAGGAGCTGGGATATGAGGACAAGGAGCTGGGATATGAGGACAAGGAGCTGGGATATGACGACAAGGAGCTGGGATATGACGACAAGGAGCTGAGATATGAGGACAGGAAGCTGGGATGCGAAGATTGGGTGAAGGAACGGTACCCAACCACTAGGGTCATTGCGGGATTGAACGACGACCTTGCAGCATACATACAATCCTCCAATGCACAACAGTAATTTATTCAGCCTTCTATGCCTAGCTCTGGTAAGAAATATAACGTCCTCAAACTTCAAACAAACTTTTCGATTGGTGAAATATTTAAGAGTTCTAAAGATATACCGAATCGAGAGTTTTAAAGATATACTGAATCGAGAGTTCTAAAGATATACCGAATCGAGAGTTTTAAAGATATACTGAATCGAGAGTTCTAAAGATATACTGAATCGAGAGTTCTAAAGATATACCGAATCGAGAGTTCTAAAGATATACTGAATCGAGAGTTTTAAAGATATACTGAATCGAGAGTTCTAAAGATATACCGAATCGAGAGTTCTAAAGATATACTGAATCGAGAGTTCTAAAGATATACTGAATCGAGAGTTCTAAAGATATACCGAATCGAGAGTTCTAAAGATATACTGAATCGAGAGTTCTAAAGATATACCGAATCGAGAGTTCTAAAGATATACTGAATCGAGAGTTCTAAAGATATACTGAATCGAGAGTTCTAAAGGTATACTGAATCGAGAGTTCTAAAGATATACTGAATCGAGAGTTCTAAAGATATACTGAATCGAGAGTTCTAAAGATATACTGAATCGAGAGTTTTAAAGATATACTGAATCGAGAGTTCTAAAGATATACCGAATCGAGAGTTCTAAAGATATACTGTTAGCGTATTGCCGTCTCATATCATGTTAGTCTTTAATACTTGAGGTATTAAGAAAATTTAATACTTTTCAGGATGACCCACCTGCGGTAGGTGACTGTCATAGGTTGGTCAGGGTTGGCGCCCTTGAATGATAAATGGGAGAGCACAAAATAAGTCAAATTTAAACAAACTGTTCAGTCGTCAACAGGATGAACTGTAGCCGAAGGGATTGGAACTATTTGGAGAAAACGCCAAGCCATTCCGACTATATGGAAGGGGGTCAGGATAAGGATTTGGGATGGGACAGGGGAAAGGAATGGTGCCCAAACCACTTGTGGACCGTCGGGGGGGATTGAATGCCGACTTGCATGACGCGAGACCGTCGCTCTACCGTCCAGCCCAAGTAGTTGGACAAACTGCAGCAGAACGTAAGTTTTACAGAAGCAATACTTGAACTCAGACCACCACTGTCGGCTTTAAAAACCGGTTGAACATTACACAAACAGAACGAGCTGCTCCTCCCCCCCCCCCTCGGTAACTAGCTGCTCCCCCCCCCTGGTAGCTAGCCGTTCTGTAACTAGCTACCATTACACTAAAACCCACATGAGGGATACTTTTCTGTGATTTAAATTTTGCTCTTCAAGCACTTGAAAACCTCTGCAAGATCAATAACATGACCCTTATAGCAGCAATTATAAATAACCTGTTATTTATAATCGCCCATGTATATATATATATATATATATATATATATATATATATATATATATATATATATATGTATGTATGTATGTATGTGTGTGTGTGTGTGTGTGTGTGTGTGTGTGTGTGTGTGTGTGTGTGTGTGTGTGTAAATCACGAAAAATAAACACGTGATTAAAAATGTGGCAGTGTCAGACCACGGAGGAAAATTGAAAGAGGAATTTCCTTAAGTACTTTCGTATATTAATACATCTTCAGACTTCTTCTGAAGATGTATTAATATACGAAAGTACTTAAGGAAATTCCTGTTTCAATTTTCCTCCGTGGACTGACACTGTCATATATATATATATATATATATATATATATATATATATATATATATATATATATATATATATATATATATATATATATATATATATATATATTATTCACCTTGGACACTAGGAACCTCGAACCCTCGTTCTCTGGAATGAGAGGTAGACGCTGTACAAACTGCGCCACTGGGCAGGACCTAAGAGCTATCAACTGGAACTTGCCATTCTCGTGGCCGTCGTTCGAGCCCCAGGAGACTTAGAGCGATCCTCGCCCTAACTACCACAAACTGCTAGTTAACTCGTGAACACCATTTTTAATGTACATTTCGCATCTTAGGGAAGCATCTTAACCCGCCTCCAAGTATTTATTAGTGGTTCGCGGGACTCTTAAGAACTAATTTTTTTGTTCCATTTTTAATGATATATACTTTTAATTACAAAATTTTTGTAATCAAATCATTGTAATATATTTTTTAGTATCAATTTTGCAATTTGAAACATGTACTTACTGAATACGTTAAAAAATTAATAATAATAATTTGACGAAGTGCAATTTTCACATTGCGTAGAGACGGCCCCGCTTACTAACTCTCCTCCTAGGAACAAAAAAGAAGAAGCAAAATACCACCAGAACTCTCATTCGAAGCTTTAGTATTGCAGGAGCCGTTTGGGCACGTCGACGCCTTAATTCACTCTCACCAATCAGGAATCTGGATGTAAATAATTGGCGGATTGTGTTCTAGGGAGGAAAAAACATTGCCGCTGAATAACCTAACCTTATACATAGAAATCGTAATAACGTTATGCATCAAATGAACAAATCAACAGGGTTCGAATCTTCCTTACGGCCCTTTGTGGATTTGTTAATTTAATCTAACCTATTCACGTTCCTGGGTCTGATATATTGACCAAAAAATGAATTATAAACACGTTAAAAGACTTTTTTAAACTAAATCTCGCAATTTATAATTGGATTTCGACGTGAAGACCAGACTGGTGGTTAGATAAGACTGTCACTACGACTTCTCTTGGTCTTAACACCCCGTGTCTCAGTCTTAGTTGATGAGACTACCTCATGCTGAGGTAGTGGAAGCGTTTGGGCATTACTGGTGGGTTTTCTGACGTTCTATGTGTGTGTATTTACTGGTGGGTTTTATTTTGTTTTCATTACTTCTATAACATCATTGTCTTTTCACCCTCATTATCTCCCCATTACCATTACCTTCCCACCCCCATTACTTCCCCTTCATCACCTGTCCCCATTATTTCATACACAAAAGAGTCATATTATTTACCCAACAAAGTAGAGCAATAATGGCTATTGACTCTGGCGGACCGAGTGGCTCTATTGAGGGAATGTGTCTGTATATGTATATATGAATGTATATTATGTATATTCATGTATTAATGTGTATTTTAGGAGCCCTTTGCCTAAGTGTAATTGATAGTATTGGTTGATTTTTTTCCCTTCGATAGGTGTGTTAGTGTTAGTGTGTGTGTGTGTGTGTGTGTGTGTGTTAGTGTTAGTGTGTGTGTGTGTGTGTGTGTGTGTGTACTCACCTATTTGTGCTTGCGGGGGTTGAGCTTTGGCTCTTTGGTCCCGCCTCTCAACTGTCAATCAACTGGTGTACAGATTCCTGAGCCTACTGGGCTCTATCATATCTCCATTTAAAACTGTGTATGGAGTCAGCCTCCACCACATCACTGCCTAATGCATTCCATTTGTTAACTACTCAGACACTGAAGAAGTTCTTTCTAACGTCCCTGTGGCTCATTTGGGTACTCAGTCTCCACCTGTGTCCCCTTGTTCGCGTAAACCCCGTGTTAAACAGTTTATCTTGATCTACCCTGTCAATTCCTCTGAGAATTTTGTCGGTAGTGATCATGCCTCCCCTTACTCTTCTGTCTTCTAGTGTCGTGAGGTGCATTTCTCGCAGCCTTTCTTCATTACTCATACCTCTTAGTTCTGGGACTAGCCTAGTGGCATACCTCTGAACTTTTTCCAGCTTCGTCTTGTGCTTGACAAGGCACGGGCTCCATACTGGAGGCCGCATACTCCAGGATTGGTCTTACATACGTGGTATACAAGTTTTTGAATGATTCCTTACACAGGTTCCTGAACGCTGTTCTGATGTTAGCCAGCCTCGCATATGCCGCAGATGTTATTCGTTTTATGTGGGCTTCAGGAGACAGGTTTGGTGTGATATCAACTCCTAGATCTTTCTCTCTGTCCGTTTCATGAAGAACTTCATCTCCCATTCTGTATCCTGTGTCTGATACTGTTTCCTCAGCATCTGTCACTCTCTCATCTTAGGTTGCCCCCACACTTACCTCAGGGAGCGGTTCCGCCTCAGTCGTGAATAACCCATGGCTGTTTGCACACACACACACACACACACACACACACACACACACACACACACACACACACACACACACACACACACACACACACACACACACATTTAACACAAGGGGAACACGCACAAGGGGACACAGGTGGAAACTGAGTGCCCAAATGAGCCACAGAGATATTAGAAAGAACTTTTTTAGTGTCAGAGTGGTTGACAAATGGAATGCATTAGGGGGTGATGTGGTGGAGGCTGACTCCATACACAGTTTCAAGTGTAGATATGACAGAGCCCGATAGGCTCAGGAATCTGTACACCTGTTGATTGACGGTTGAGAGGCGGGACCAAAGAGCCAGAGCTCAACCCCCGCAAACACAACTAGGTGAGTACAACTAGGTGAGTACACACACACACACACACACACACACACACACACACACACACACACACACACACACACACACACACACAACATCACTATATCGTTAGTCAACCTTCCTGTATAGACACAGGGTCACCAACTAATACTAACATAACTACTAAACCATTTGAGTTATCTTCTGCGACAAAATAAAATAAAAATGGCAGTGTAATTTTAATATATATATTATTTTTGTTATCTTCTGGTGTTTATAAATTTCTAGAAATGTTTACCTTCGGTTCGCTTCTTAATGCCCTCGTATTATCCCACTTCCTCTAACCCGCCAAACACACACCGAAACTACGACGTTGGTACAACGTTCGGACAAGTTTTAACACCTCCTAACCAGTTATAACAACCAATATAGCAAGTTGTAACAACGTTCTAATACGTCATAAACACGTTAAGCCAAGATGTAACAACTTTATTACAAGTTGTAACAACGTTCTAATACGTCATAAACACGTTAAGCCAAGATGTAACAACTTTATTACAAGTTGTAACAACGTTCTAATACGTCATAAACACGTTAAGCCAAGATGTAACAACTTTATTACAAGTTGTAACAAGCGGAAAATAGAGACAGTTTCGGTTAGTGTTTCCAGGGAATTCTTTACTGTATTTCTGTATCTTCGCATTCCCTATTAAACCTAATAAGCCTATTAAACCATGTATTCATGTCTAGTGTCACCATTTGTCTCATAGTGATATCATGTATAAGGGTAATATTTGTATTCATAAAATATACATAACACACTGGGCTTTTTTCTTTTTAAAGTACAGTGAGAATGACGGTGATATCAGTGGAAAACTTTGTATAAATGTTGACCAGACCACACACTAGAAGTTGAAGGGACGACGACGTTTCGGTCCGTCCTGGACCATTCTCAAGCCGAAACGTCGTCGTCCCTTCAACTTCTAGTGTGTGGTCTGGTCAACATACTTCAGCCACGTTATTGTGACTCATCGCCTTTGTATAAATATTTCCATAAAAGTTCCCAAATGAAAGTTTAGTGTGATCACTGTAGATCAGAGAGCAAGTACAGTGGCCCCAATTCATTAAAACTTGTTGTAGAAGACAACTACAGTTTAAGTGATCAGCATAATAAGTATTTGTTTTTTTTTTCAAAATTTCAACATGGAGTCATTCTGAGCCTCGTGGACCAGGTGTGTGTGTGTGTGTGTGTGTGTGTGTGTGTGTGTGTGTGTGTGTGTGTGTGTGTGTGTGTGTGTGTGTGTGTGTGTGTGTGTGTGTGTGTGTGTGTGTGTGTGTGTCTGTGTGTGTGTGTGTGTGTGTGTGTGTGTGTGTGTGTGTGTGTGTGTGTGTGTGTGTGTGTGTGTGTGTGTGTGTGTGTGTGTGTGTGTGTGTGTGTGTGTGTGTGTGTGTGTGTGTGTGTGTGTGTGTGTGTGTGTGTGTGTGTGTGTGTGTGTGTGTGTATGTGTGTGTCAGACAAATTGTAGAATACAAGTGGCCCTTGGGTAATAGAGTCCTTAGTATCTCCTTTAGCACTAATCTATGCTAGGAGGGAGAGGGGAAAAATCCACAGGCATGGAATTAGACTAGTACCAGAGCTGAGAGGTATGAGCTATGAGGAAAGTCAAAAGGAACTAGCTACCAATGGTATGTCAAAAAATAAATAGAGTTAGGGGTAATATAATTGCCACAAGAAGCCATGTTCTCATGAGACCAAATGAGATAGATTATTTCGAATAGGTGGTACTCGAACGAGGAGACAGATGAAGCCAAGGTACAGAGAAGAAGCACAGAGGCATTACAAAGAATGTTTTCAGTGACATAGTACTCAAGAAATAGAATGGAATAACAAGTGAGGTAATGAAGGGTAATATTAAACAATGCCTCAGTTGTAGAGAGAGAGAGAGAGAGAGAGAGAGAGAGAGAGAGAGAGAGAGAGAGAGAGAGAGAGAGAGAGAGAGAGAGAGAGAGAGAGAGAGAGAGAGAGAGAAAAAAGAGAGAGAGAGGGAGGGAGAGAGAGAGAGAGAGACAGAGACAGAGAGACAGAGAGAGACGTCAAACACAAGAAATTACTGTCAATAAAGCCATGATAGACACAGTACCATTGACAGGTTCCAATCCTCAGGTTTCTACTACCTCCTAACGCTTCTGTCTGTCTGTCTGTCTGTCTGTCTGTCTGTCTGTCTGTCTGTCTGTCTGTCTGTCTGTCTGTCTGTCTCTGTCTTCCGTTCCAAGGTGTACAGAATTTGACTTTTTACCTCAAATAAGACTGTTATCTCCAGTTAACTGAGACTTCTAGTCGTTGAGTTTCAGCTCCTGGGCCCCGCCTCTCACTCTTCAAGCGACTGGTAATACGGGTTCACTGTAGATGAATATTCCTGTGATTCATCTGAGTGTGTTATGGTTTTTAATCTGTTCTCTGCCGGTTCGAATCCCTCTGAGTCCTGTGGTCACGTCTGGATCCGGGTTCGATACCCATCTTGAGGTTATCTTGAGATGATTTCGGGGCTTTTTAGTGTCCCCGCGGCCCGGTCCTCGACCAGGCCTCCACCCCCAGGAA
Source organism: Procambarus clarkii (assembly GCF_020424385.1). Classification (NCBI taxonomy): domain Eukaryota; kingdom Metazoa; phylum Arthropoda; class Malacostraca; order Decapoda; family Cambaridae; genus Procambarus; species Procambarus clarkii. Next base: position 19,146 of record NW_025571334.1, on the reverse strand, counting down.
GCAGCCCGTGACAGCTGACTAACACCCAGGTACCTATTTTACTGCTAGGTAACAGGGGCATAGGGTGAAAGAAACTATGCCCATTGTTTCTCGCCGGCGCCTGGGATCGAACCCAGGACCACAGGATCACAAGTCCAGCGTGCTGTCCGCTCGGCCGACCGGCTCCCATGCTGCTCCAAAGATTATATATGTCAATATACATATCAATTTATTGTGCTTTCATTGTGAATGTGTCTCTCCTCCCACGCCGTGAGTATTTTGTATGTGGTGAATATATCCCCCCCCCCCGGTAAGTATTTTTAGTGTCAAATTACGAAACCTGTACATCTTTGCTTGATCATGGCTTCTTTGACTGTATTTATTAAACAAAAGCTTTTACTTTTGTCAGGTTACTCTTGCGTTGATTTCAGGGATCAACGTCCCCGCGGCCCAGTCTCTGAAGAGGCCTCCTGGTTGACGGTCTGGTCAACCAGGCTGTTGGATGCGGCTTCTCGCAGCCTGACGTATGAATCACAGCCTAATTTGATCACACATTGTTAATGTACATTAATGACACTATGTAAAAGACACATCAAACACTTTATGTAGGGCATACGTAAATCTGTGTATCTATGTATTTACGTATGTAGGTTAGCTTAGCATTTTAAAAGCACCGAATCACCTTCTGTGGTTGAGTGTTCAATAAACCCTTGAACTATATGTTTAACACTTCTCTAACCCTGTCCATGGAGGACAGAAGAAAATGTATATATGCTGGTTAGCATTGTAAATGTGTGGCCACGTCTGTGGTAGAAAATAATAATAAAAAAATGCAATTATTATGATTATTAGTCATATTCAATTATAAATTATTTTGATTATATTTGATAATTAATTATTATTAGTAGTATCATTAAGATAATTGATGAGTTGGAAAGCACTGTTTTCTTAAAGTAATGACACTTACTGATCTTACCTTACACTACACCTTAGTATCTACACCTACAGTATCTTATCTTATCTTAACTAAAGATTAAATGTAGCCTCTCCGTAATGGTTGTGGCACCATTCCTTTCCCTCCGTCCCATCCCAAATCCTTATCCTGACCCCTTCCCAGTGCGATATAGTCGTAATGACTTGGCGCTTTTCCCTGACAGACTTTCCATAATTGAGAGTCCACTTTGCCGTCAACTGGAAAGGTGTGAAGATTTGATGCACTTCTATTATCACTAAGACCAAATTGCTTGTTGTGTATCATCTTGTGTTGATCAAGATTCTTTTTGCAGTCTGTAAACAAATGTCTGGTTGATACCTGGTTGATACCTGGTTGATACCTGGTTGATACCTGGTTGATACCTGGTTGATACCTGGTTGATACCTGGTTGATACCTGGTTGATACCTGGTTGATACCAGCTTGATGGGGTCCTGGGAGTTCTTCTACTCCCCAAGCCCGGTCCGAGGCCAGGCTTGACTTGTGAGAGTTTGGTCCACTAGGCTGTTGCTTGGAGCGGCCCGCAGGCCCACATACCCACCACAGCCCGGCTGGTCCGGTACTCCTTGGAGGAAACTATCTAGCTTCCTCTTGAAGATGTAAGGAAACTAGATTTATTCCTCCAAGGAGTGCCGGACCAACCGGGCTGTGGTGGATATGTGGGCCTCAAAGTGTCTTCTGTCTTCTAAGTGTCTATGTCTTCTCAAAGATCTTTCGAACGACTGGGAATAAGGAAATTGGGGGCCTTTATAGTTTTCTATTGATAACCTGGGGGGCCACATTCACGAAGCAGTTACGCAAGCACTTACGAACGTGTACATCTTTCCTCAATTTTTGATGCCTTTGGTTACATTTATTAAACAGTTTACAAGCATGAAAACTTCCCAATCAACTGTTGTTATTGTTATAAACAGCCTCCTGGTGCTTTGCAGCTCATTAACTGTTTAATAATTGTAAACAAAGTCGCCAAAGATTCACGAAAAGATGTACAGGTTCGTAAGTGCTTGCGTAACTGCTTCGTGAACCTGACCCCTGGTATTCTATACCGACCGCTACTTTCGTAGCCTTCTTGCAGAACAAGAAGTTTCAGAAGTTTCCTGCCTGCAAGAAGTGTCAAGTTTCCTGACCAATGCAAGCAAGAGAGAGAGAGTTGCAAGGGGAGAGAGGGCGGGGGGGGGGTTGTTGTTGATGGTTGCAAGTTCAAGAGGCACATTGCTGAATGATCTAAGGTCTTGCATAGTTTGGTCTTTTAAGGTCGTGCTTACAATCGTTTAGAGTCGGAAAAAAGATTTACAGTTTCCTCATTTGAGATGTCACAGGAAGAGATATAGTCGAGAAGTGGTTAAGTTGGGTTGTTAAGACGAAGTGGTTAAGTTGGGTTGTTAAGACGAAGTGGTTAAGTTGGGTTGTTAAGACGAAGTGGTTAAGTTGGGTTGTTAAGACGAAGTGGTTAAGTTGGGTTGTTAAGACCTCAGTCTTGGCCCATTAAGTTGCATCTTGCTTGGGAGGAGATAAGCGATAAGGAGATAAGCCCATGATGGAAAATAAGGAACTATCAGCGGGAAAGCGCCAAGCCATTACGGCTATATAGCACTGGGAAGGGGGTCAGGATAAGAATTTAGGGTTGGGACGGGGGGAAAGGAATGGTGCCCAACCACTTGGTGGACGGTTGGGGGATTGAACGCCGACCTTCATGAAGCGAGACCGTCGCTCTACCGTCCAGCCCAAGTGGTTGGACAGGGGGGGGGGGAGGGGGGAACTGGCAGCTATATAGACCTGTCATGTCTGTTTAGTGGTGGAATATACAGAGGATAATCTATGTTCTTTTATTAAACGTCGCCGAACTATGTTGACCAGACCACACACTAGAAAGTGAAGGGACGTTTCGGTCCGTCCTGGACCATTCTCAAGTCGATTGTGAACACATAAAGAAGCCACAGGCTTCCTTATGTGTTCGAGTGTGTGGTCTGGTCAACATACGTCAGCCACGTTATTGTGACTCATCGCCTGCACCAAACTATACACTTAACACTGATTAACCTAATCATTGACTTAATTAAGTCCTCATTCCACCAATCATTATCCAATCTTTTTTTTTTTGCATACGTCAGCCACGTTATTGTGACTCATCGCCTGCACCAAACTATACACTTAACACTGATTAACCTAATCATTGACTTAATTAAGTCCTCATTCCACCAATCATTATCCAATCTTTTTTTTTTGCATACGTCAGCCACGTTATTGTGACTCATCGCCTGCACCAAACTATACACTTAACACTGATTAACCTAATCATTGACTTAATTAAGTCCTCATTCCACCAATCATTATCCAATCTTTTTTTTTTGCATACGTCAGCCACGTTATTGTGACTCATCGCCTGCACCAAACTATACACTTAACACTGATTAACCTAATCATTGACTTAATTAAGTCCTCATTCCACCAATCATTATCCAATCTTTATTTTTTTGCATGTATTTCAAATGGTTTCTTGAATTCTTGCAGATTGCAATTCAACAATCACAGACAGTTTAAAACCCTTCAGTCTGATGATCTGAGGAACCAGTCTAACCCAGCGGGCGAACTGGTGTATGTGTCAAGATGTTGAACAGTTAGGAAGCGCAGCCTACAAGAACACTTAGACCCCCCCAAACTGGCAATTAAGACATGATCACAAATTCTCGTGTCCTCTCGCGTTAATTCATGTTTCTCGAGAGAGTGGAGTGTTGATACTGATTCTGATAAGAGACTCTTACTCACGTATTTCAACAGATAGTTGGGTTTCCTTTTGATTGATAAAGATTAAGCCACCCAAGAGGAAGCACGGGCATGAATAGCCCCGTAATAGCCCGAACCTCCGTTCATAGCTAATGATGACATGGCCGAGCTAGCAATGCTATAAAAAATAGATATAAAAATAGACAGTAACGCCTGTCCACGTTCTGTCAGATTTCCTGACCTTTTCCTGTCCCACTGACAGATCAATCAATCTGTGATTTGCTTGACCTAAAAAAAAGGTCGTTAATGAGGCACTCGAGGGAGCCGGTCGGCCGAGCGGACAGCACGCTGAGCTTGTGATCCTGTGGTCCTGGGTTCGATCCCAGGCGCCGGCGAGAAACAATGGGCAGAGCTTCTATCACCCGATGCCCCTGTTACCTAGCAGTAAAATAGGTACCTGGGTGTTAGTCAGCTGTCACGGACTGCTTCCTGGGGGTGGAGGCCTGGTCGAGGACCGGGCCGCGGGGACACTAAAAAAAGCCCCGAAATCATCTCAAGATAACCTCAAGATAACCTCGACAGCTAGCTGTTACAGCAAGCAGGTGATCAAGTATTATGTAGTTAGGCTTGTCAACAATGTTTCTCGAAATGGCTTTTGATGTTAGTAATGTCAACCCAGCTCCCGTTGACAGATGGGTTGGGTGAACAAGCCAACGGAAACCAACGGGTGAAGTCTGGGTGACTTCTGGGTGACAACAGACTTGGGTGAAGTCTGTTGCTTCACTCTAGGGGACTGTTGCCGGGGGACTGACAATTGCTACCACCAGTCTAACTGTCCCGGTTAGCTAATATTAAACCGAAAGGTGGCAGGGGCCATATATATATATATATATATATATATATATATATATATATATATATATATATATATATATATATATATATATATATATATATATATTATATATATATATATATATATATATATATATATATATATATATATATATATATATATATATGAATGAAAACTCACACCCCATATAGTCCTGGGGACCATTCAGGCTTGTTCGCATATATATATATATATATATATATATATATATATATATATATATATATATATATATATATATATATATATATATATATATATATATATATATATATATATATATATGAATGAAAACTCACACCCCATATAGTCCTGGGGACCATTCAGGCTTGTTCGCATATATATATATATATATATATATATATATATATATATATATATATATATATATATATATATATATATATATATATATATATATATATATATATATATATATATGAATGAAAACTCACACCCCATATAGTCCTGGGGACCATTCAGGCTTGTTCGCATATATATATATATATATATATATATATATATATATATATATATTATATATATATATATATATATATATATATATATATATATATATATATATATATATATCCTGTGTTTATATATATATTTGTGTTCGGATGTGATATGGAGAATCCAGGTGAGGATTGGTCCGGTTAATAACCGGACCAATCGGCCGGTTGGTTGAGCGTGGTCCGGATAACTAAAATCCCCCTGAGACAATTTTACAGAAATCTTTGGGATTAGAAGGATCGAATGATTGGAAATGACTTAATAAGTAGTTTTTTTGTTTGTTTGTTTTTGTTTGACTTGTGTGTGTTCTCGTTTGTCGTGTGGGGGGGGGGGGGGTGGGGGGGGGGACGACGTGCTTGTTATGAGTGGTTGATTGTGGTTGTCGTAACTACCCTGGTTGTTAGAGCGATAGTTATTATTATAAGTGTTGTTGTTAAAGGTTTTTGTGATATATCCCCCCCCCCTACCCTTCCCTACCACCTCCCCCCCCCCTTCCCCCCACCTCCCCCCCTTACCCCCCCCCCACCACCTCCCCCCTCCCCCCCCTCACACAAATGTTCCACAATGTTCTTCAAAAAAAAAAAAAAATGAACTTCAAAAACATTCCGCTCGTGGCGCTCGTGGATCCCATAAGTGTTAAGTTCTTGTAGTTGAGAAGCAAAGGTGAGTTGAAGTTGAGGAAGCAAAGGCGTTATAGTCAGCGGTGACCGCAAGGCCCGATGGTTCGATCCTGCCGCCCTGCTCCACACACGTGTTAAACCTTGATATATCTGGTTATAGTGTTTTCACTGCCTACTGGGGGTATATATCTGGCGTTTGGGTAGGACATATTCCTGGGTGGAAGGAGCTCTCGGGGAAGCTAAAAAAAAAAGTATTTTGAAGAATTTTGACAAAAAAGAATTTTGCTCACTTGGAAAAATATGCAAAGAGAGAGAGAGAAACCTCCCGAATGCAAGTTTAGCACTAAATGATCTAATTTGAGAGTTATAATGGGTTAAACACCGCGCCGTCCCACACATCTACACATTACTAGCCCATTTCCTTATTTTATATCCTAGCGTATTTCCCAGCTCATTTCCTAGCTCATTTCCTAGCTCATTTCCTAGGCCATTTCCTAGCTCATTTCCTAGGCCATTTCCTAACTCATTTCCTAGCTCATTTCCTAGGTCATTTCCTAGCTCATTTCCTAGCTCATTTCCTAGATCATTTCCTCGGTTATATCCTAGCGTATTTCCTATGCCATTTCCTAGGCCATTTCCTAGTTCATTTCCTAGCTCATTTCCTAGCTCATTTCCTAGCTCATTTTCTAGCTCATTTCCTAGCTCATTTCCTAGCTCATTTCCTAGCTCATTTCCTAGCTCATTTCCTAGCTCATTTCCTAGCTCATTTCCTAGCTCATTTCCTAGGCCATTTCCTAACTCATTTCCTAGCTCATTTCCTCGGTTATATCCTAGCGTATTTCCTATGCCATTTCCTAGGCCATTTCCTAGTTCATTTCCTAGCTCATTTCCTAGCTCATTTCCTAGCTCATTTCCTAGGCCATTTCGCAGCTTAGGTTGCTGTATCTTCCTCATTTCCAGGAAAGGAGAGAGAGTGTCTCATGTCTCCATGTTATCGAGGATGGCTGTACGTTAAGCATCTTGTTATCTCGTCATTAATTACGTGGGATGATCTGAGAGATAACCTCTGTCCGGATGCTGAGCGTTGGTGACTTGTTATCTTAATTTTTTTGTTTTTTTTGGTTGGCGCGGTGATAACACACTCTCCCCGCGCTTCGCTAGCGATTTGGTCTGGGGTTCGAGTCCTGGCCAGGGGAGGATTGACTGGGCGCTAATCTTTTAACTGTTCACCCAGCATTAACTGAGTACGTGGTTCTTGACCAATTGACAAGCCGTGTTCTAGGGAGAGTTAACTCTTGTTGTTTAAGATTCGCTACTTAGCAAAGTCAGACTTACCTTGAGATATGCGAAGGAACAGCTCTCAGCCTGCTAACAGGAGTCAGAAGTCGTCTAGCTGCTCCTGAATCCACCTGTTTAAAAAAAAAAAAGTTTTTAAAGGGTTATATTAAGCTGTTCTACAGTTTGCTATTTTCAAAACTGGTTCAAAGTGCATTTACTTGCACAAGCGTTCAAGGGATCTTACGTAATAGATTCGTGATTCATTTTAATGTAGATTTTGGAGGATATAATTGGATGATATCAGCCTTAGAGGTTCGATAACTTCTCAAGCAGTTGTCAAGATATTTAAGGTATTTAATCATTCTGCTACTCAGTTTCTACAGTAATATCATCCAAGTGTATTCAAATTCAAGCTTTTTATTCATAAATATACTTACATTTATAATTAGGTTACTTTACGTAAACTCACAGTGAATTATTTTCCTAAAAATTATAACAATAAGGTATATAATATCTATAATTATATACGGTATACCCAAGGTTTTGATTTAGATTTAGAAACTACATTATCAGTGATGTAAAAAAAAATAATCATTAAAAGAGCCAAGGTTTCCAAAGGTCCTGTACATTGTACTGGACGGTAGATACAATGACGGTAGATAGATAGATTGGTAGGTAGATAGGACGGTAGATACAATGATACGGTCTATCTATTAGGGCTGGCACCCCATGAGCAGCAGCTGTTGGAGCCTTTAGGCACTGTTAGGTAATCACTACCATTTCACCATCATTGCCACTACCATTCATCACCATCATCACTACTACAGTCACTATATCCTCCACCATCACCATACAATACACCTCAGTTGACTCTTGAGGTTATCCTGAGATGATTTCGGGGCTTTAGTGTCCCCGCGGCCCGGTCCTCGACCAGGCCTCCACCCCCAGGAAGCAGCCCGTGACAGCTGACTAACTCCCAGGTACCTATTTACTGCTAGGTAACAGGGGCATTCAGGGTGAAAGAAACTTTGCCCATTTGTTTCTGCCTCGTGCGGGAATCGAACCCGCGCCACAGAATTACGAGTCCTGCGCGCTATCCACCAGGCTACGAGGCCCCCGAGTTGATGTACTGAGGCGGGACCAAAGAGCCAGAGCTCAACCCCTCTCCACAAGCACAACTAGATAAGAACGACCTCCTTACAATCGCAGACTCTTGCTCCAGCCAATCAGAGATGAGAGCGCGCCGACCGCCCTCAAAACCGCACGAACGAGCCCTTTTTTTTCGGCCGGGGTCCTGATTGAGACCGAATTAGCGATGCTCGGTCATAATAACACCCCGCGCCCCATCTATTCATTTCCCGCATGATCGACTCCGCTTCAAAATGGCCACCATTCGTGTCGACCACTTCCCCGGACAGCCAGCATCTGCTACAAAAAAAACTTTTTTTGGTTGAATATTTATCATATATATATATATATATATATATATATATATATATATATATATATATATATATATATATATATATATATATATATATATATATATATATATGGTACTCGAACCAGTTATAGAGCTTAAACTGGTTTCCAAAGCTCTATAAACGGTTCGCCTTTTTATAGTCAATTCTGCAGCGGTTATAGGTATAGGATGTCGCTGGGGGGGGGGGGGGAGGGGGGATTACGTATGATCCATGGAGCTGTTGTGGGTGGGATAAATATGGTGAATGGGAAAGATTACAGAATTACAGAGATACAAGTGGTACCTGGCGCCATAATACAGGTATTTATGAGTATCTATAGTAATTATACCGGTATATTTGGTACCTGTAGTGGGTACAGAGGTACAGGCGGTACGTATAGTGGGTACAGAGGTACAGGCGGGACCTGTAGCCGAGACCAGTACTGTATTACGCGCGAATGTATATGTATGAGCCTCCAGTCACCTCCATTTTCGATGTATTTTATGTATAGTGGATATACATGGCTATTCTACATGACGAATCCTCCCCCCCCCCTATAATAATAATGTATATTATGTGTAATCGTTCTCTAAAACATGAAATCTATTTAGAAATGATGATTATAGTGACTTTAGGTTGGTCATAGTTATTGCGTCGACGGTTTCGCTTCATGCTGGTCGGCGTTCAATCCCCCGACCGTCTACAAGTGGTTTGAGCACTATTCCTTTACGTCCCCTCCGTCCCATCCCAAATCCTTATCCTGATCCCTTCCAAGTGTTATATAGTCGTAATGGCTTGGCGCTTTATCGTGATAACTCCCTTCCTTCCCTATGTTCGAAATTGAAACTTTCTAAATGATTCGTACAGGGTCTCACGTACCACAAACATCGCTAATCGTTAGTTCGTTACTAACATTAAACGTTAAACATTAACTAACGTTAAAACATCGTTAATCGCTAACAGAACCTAGACGCCTAACCTAATCTAGTCGAGACCTGAGTATACACCAAAACTTCTTATATATATGTATATAAATATATATATACCAATATTAATTCGTATTTAAGAAAATTATGATTTTTGAATGCTCTGCAGTACATTAAAAATTGATCAAGATATTTGTAGTGTTGGTCCCAGCTTGGGCAACCCATACACACACACACACACACACACACACACACACACACACACACACACACACACACACACACACACACACACACACACACACACACACACCTTTACGTGTGTGCGTACTTACCTAATTGTACTCACCTAATTGTGCTTGCGGGGGTTGAGCTTTGGCTCTTTGGTCCCGCCTCTCAACTGTCAATCAACTGTGTGTGTGTGTGTGTGTATTATATATGTGTGTGTGTGTGTGTGTGTGTGTGTGTGTGTGTGTGTGTGTGTGTGTGTGTGAAGCCATCGGAGGCGAGAGCTCTGGCGGGGACAAACAAAATGACTAAGAAAACAGCAAAATAAGAGCAACTAGCAAGCAACTGCTACGGCAGAAGCTTCCCCGCAACACATTCTCATTCGCCGCGCACGAAATGTTGCAAAATAAAACCCCCCCAATGAATAAATAATCGTATAAATAGTTGACCAAATAAGAAGGTTTGTAAAACTGAAGCAATAAAAAATAAAATTCTCATGTTAGAACAGAGGAAGAAAACAAATTAAGAATCTGTTTAATTGTTAGGGATTTTTTGTTTCGTTTCTGAACATTTTGAAAAACGTTTTGAAAAATCAGTTGGAACACGTTTTGAAAAACGTTATGAAAAACGTCATGAAAAACATTTTGAAAAACATTTTGAAAACGTTTTGAAAAACAGTTGGAACACGTTTTGAAAAACGTTATGAAAAACGTCATGAAAAACATTTTGAAAAAGTTTTGAAAAACAGTTGGAACACGTTTTGAAAAACGTTATGAAAAACGTCATGAAAAACATTTTGAAAAAGTTTTGAAAAACAGTTGGAACACGTTTTTCAAAACGTTATGAAAAACGTCATGAAAAACATTTTAAAAAACGTTTTGAAAACCATTTTGAAAAACTTAATTCCCTTAAAAAACGAGGAGGAAAGGTTACGTAGAGAGAAATGCTAGCAGAGCTGTTTGCTAGTATGGCTAGCTAGATCATTCTCATTATTATCACAATTACTCTCGGTACTAATGACAGACATAGTCCAGATATACAAGATATCATAAGGCCTCCATGCCTCATACCTCTAAGCACACACTCTAAGGTACAACTCATAATTATCCAACGATGCTGTACTGTATATCAGAGTATTTTGGAATCTTAAGTTATCTTGGAGTGAGTTAACTGTTGTGGGTGGCATTGGAAAGGTCAGCCCTCGTCTTTAAGACCTCAATGGGTCTTAATGTTAGCCTCCCTGTCCCACTCTTTCTACAGCAACTAACTATAACTTAAGACTTGCTCCCAATACTGGGGATTATGGATTAACAGCTTCATGCTGCGTTATCGTAACCTATATATATCCACTTTGCAACCTGGGATTAATCTGTGATGCAGGATAACAAGGATAATTTATATATTGTGTAATAGATTAATACTCGAATTTATCCCCTTCATGAGTAGTTCTATATATATGCTATATCCTATACATATATATATATATATATATATATATATATGTCGTACCTAGTAGCCAGAACTCACTTCTCAGCCTACTATTCAAGGCCCGATTTGCCTAATAAGCCAAGTTTTCCTGAATTAATATATTTACTATAATTTTTTTCTTATCAAATGATAAAGCAACCCTTTTCTCTATGTATGAGGTCAATTTTTTTTATTGGAGTTAAAATTAACATAGATATATGACCGAACCTAACCAACCCTACCTAACCTAACCTAACCTATATTTATAGGTAAGGTTAGGTTAGGTAGCCAAAAAAAGCTAGGTTAGGTTAGGTTAGGTAGGTTAGGTAGACGAAAAAACATTAATTCATGAAAACTTGGCTTATTAGGCAAATCGGGCCTTGAATAGTAGGCTGAGAAGTGCGTTCTGGCTATTAGGTACGACATATATATATATATATATATATATATATATATGACAAATATATTAAATCACGTGTTTATTTTCGTGATATACACACACACATATATATATATATATATATATATATATATATATATATATATATATATATATATATATATATATATATATATATATATGACAAATATATTAAATCACGTGTTTATTTTCGTGATATACACACACACATATATATATATATATATATATATATATATATATATATATATATATATATCCTATATCTAGGATCATGAGTGGGCGTGATACTTTTTTTAACGTCCCAATTCTTTCCATCTCATTTCCTCTCTTCTTTCTCTCTCTCTTTATTCCTTCCTATGTCTTCCATCCCCTTTATTTAGTCTCTTTGCTTCTCTCTTCCTTCTAATCCTCTCCTCAGCCTACTCGTCTCTCTCCCTCTTCTCTCTCCCTTCATACGTTCCTTCCCATTTCTCCCATTCTCTTTATTCAGTCTTCTACCTTACTCCTCGGTTCCCCCTATTCCCCCTCTTCTCTCTTCCTCTCTTCCCCCCTTTATCCCCCCACCCCCTATACCCATCACTCCTCCCCATCTCCCTTTGAATATCACTAATTTGAACCCTTAGAGAGAAATTGCAATTATCAGAACTAATGTGAGGAGGAGAGAGAGGAGGTGAGAGAAGAAGAGGGGGGAGAAGTAGGGGAGAGAAAAGGGGGGGGGGGAGATGATGGAGGAGGTCAGGATGTGTGTGGGGGGAGGGAGGGTGGGAGAGAGAGAGAGAGAGAGAGAGAGAGAGAGAGAGAGAGAGAGAGAGAGAGAGAGAGAGAGAGAGAGAGAGAGAGAGAAGAGAGAGAGAGAGAGAGAGAGAACAGATTCATTACCTCTAATAAAAACACATTTTTGCTGGGTTTTGAAAGGTTTTTTTTGGTGTATGTGTGTGTGTGTGTGTGTGTGTGTGTGTGTGTGTGTGTGTGTGTGTGTGTGTGTGTGTGTGTGTGTGTGTGTGTGTGTGTGTGTGTGTTTTTGTGTGTGTGTGTATGTCTCTTTTGTGTGTTTGTCTATGTTTGTTTGGTCCAATTTCTCCCCCCCTCTACACCCCTTCCCCCCTTTTCCTCTCTCTCTATTCATACTTCTTTCTACATTTAACTCATTCTTTCTAATCTCCTCATTTATTAACCTCCTTCTTTCCTCCTCCTCTTTCTTCCCCTCCTCCTTACCCCCCCCCCCCACCCCCACCATAATTGGCTGACAGGTCGGTGGAGGGGGCAGGCTTCGAGAGGGGAGGAGGGGGTGTGTGGGGGGTGACAAGGGGGGAGGGGGAGAGGTGAGAGGGGGGGGAAGGCTATTAAATCCCCCCAAAACAGCCATTAATGAGCCTCGGCGCATGCAAATGACCTGGTCCGAGATCAAGCACCGCGATTACTTGCTATTGAAGAGTGTCGCCGGGAGAATTAAAGATCTAATGACCTGGGTTTATGGAGAGGTGGAATTAGCGACATCTGACCAGGAGGGGGGGAGTGGAAGGGGGTGCCTGGGGTGGTAGAGAAGGGGTAGGGGAGAGAGGGGGAGATAGAGGAATGGATGTAGTAATGTTAGAAGCGGGAGTTGATAAAGAAGAAGAAAGACAAAAAAAAAGGTGATAGAGAAACAGAAAAAGAGTCAGAGGAGAACATCAAAAAAGAACAGAATTGCAGTTATTTAGAGGCAGCAGCAATAGGTGGGAAGAACAACAACGGTGCGCATGAAGAACGGAAATATATGTGTACTAGAACACACAGAAGAACATAGAGGGGGAAGGCGCCACAGAGGCTTCATTCACCAATCATACACACAAACACCCACGAAACCTGTGCATCTCTCAACAAAATCATTTCGACCTGTGTTCGCATTTATTAAACAGTTTCCGCCGCATCATAACCCAAAGTGGTTATGGTTATAAACAACCTCTAAGGGGTTCAAAGTTCATAAAACTCTTCAATAGATGTGAACAAAGGCACCAGGATTGCTGAAAGATAGCCAGAGAGACACAAAATGAAGAAGAGAATGAAGAATTGGTGAAATGAAGAAGAGAATGAAGAATTGAACAAAGGCACCAGGATTGCTGAAAGATAGCCAGAGAGACACAAAATGAAGAAGAGAATGAAGAATTGGTGAAATGAAGAAGAGAATGAAGAATTGAACAAAGGCACCAGGATTGCTGAAAGATAGCCAGAGAGACACAAAATGAAGAAGAGAATGAAGAATTGAACAAAGGCACCAGGATTGCTGAAAGATAGCCAGAGAGACACAAAATGAAATAGAGAATGAAGAATTGAACAAAGGCACCAGGATTGCTAAAAGATAGCCAGAGAGACACAAAATGAAATAGAGAATGAAGAATTGAACAAAGGCACCAGGATTGCTGAAAGATAGCCAGAGAGACACAAAATGAAATAGAGAATGAAGAATTGAACAAAGGCACCAGGATTGCTAAAAGATAGCCAGAGAGACACAAAATGAAGAAGAGAATGAAGAATTGGTGAAATGAAGAAGAGAAACAGTGATAAAGAGTAATAGAAGGACACTACCACCGTGGAAGCCAAGACCCAACAATACTTCGATGCCAATTCAGACAGAAAGAGACAGTCTGAACGACTGTAACAGGAGACAGGGAACAAGCAGTCACTCCAAGACCCAAGCAGACCAGCAACAGACACGAGCCTAGATAACCATTTCTCTTCCTTCCTCTTCCCTCTCCCCCCCCCCACCCCTCTCCTCCAATCTCCCCCCCCTCCACTAACCCCTCCCCCCTGCATCTCCCCCCCCCCCCCCTCTCCTTCCCCACTAGCATTCTCCTCCTCCAACATCGTCATCTCTCCAAAACGCCTTTGCAATTTCAGAATGGACTACAAGGATATCAGACACCTTGCATAATTTGCAACGAAAGAGCCTCATTGTACCAGCAACCGCGCTATACGGCTCTTAAGATCATCACAGCATCACGAATCATCACCATCACCATCTCCATCACCAACAACAAAACACCATTTGATTTACATCGGCAACTTAGGCCTATATAAATTTATATAGCCTTAGCCTATATAAAGCCTGAAGCAAGTTCAGAAGCGAGATTTTCATTCCAGAATGATTTTGAAACCATATTAACGTAATTTTGTTTATAAACCGGTTTTTTTGTAGGGGGGGGGGGAATATTTTTGAAAACCACTTTGGGTCTCAAATCATACTGAGATTATTATGTAAATATATTGGTACTATTTTGAGGTAATATTGATATTATTTTGAAATCTAATATTGGTATTATTTTGGGATTTTTTTTTAAAGGCCTGGAAGCATGTAAAGCAGAATTGCTCAAATTTGGGAAAAATTTTGAAGCAAATTTGGAACTATTTTAAAGAATTACCGAAAAAAAAATTCAGAAATGAACAAATCCACAAGGGCCGTGACGAGGATTCGAACCTGCGTCCGAGAGCATCCCAGACGCTGCCTTAATCGACTGAGCTCCAACATGGTCAAAACCATGTCCAAAACCAAAACTTTTGACCATGCCGTAGCTCAGTCGATTAAGGCAGCGTCAGGGAATGCTCTCGGACGCAGGTTCGAATCCTCGTCACGGCCCTTGTGGATTTGTTCATTTAAAGCTCAGTCGATTAAGGCAGCGTCTGGGGATGCTCTCGGACGGAGGTTCGAATCCTCGTCACGGCCTTTGTGGATTTGTTCATTTAAAGCTCAGTCGATTAAGGCAGCGTCTGGGGATGCTCCCGGACGCAGGTTCGAATCCTCGTCACGGCCCTTGTGGCTTTGTTCATTTGATGCATCACGCTATTGTGATTTCTGTGTGTAATTCAGAAATGGTTCTGGCCACGCTGGAACCATCGGTAAACCCCCGTGCTGGAACATGAACAGTACTGGAACCACCACAGGGGGGGGGGGAGGGGTGGAACAATCATTCTGGAACAAGCTAGAACCGGCCTGAACCATCATTAGCTCCTCGCTGAAACTAGTGTTAGTTCTCTCCACCTTGTCAGACGTTGTTGTTTTAAGATTCGCTACTTGGAACAAAAAAGTTCCAAGTAGCACGGGCTATGGCGAGCCCGTAGTGGACTTGGGAGGTAAGGTGGGGCCGCGGAGCTGATTAAGTGGTGGTCTGAAGGCTCTTAACTCTTTGTGAGGACTCTCCTTGTGTCAAGTTGGCGCCGGAGAGTCTACGAGAAGTCTGAGTGCGAAGTCTGAGTGCGGAGTCTGAGTGCCTTTTGGGTGGATTCTGGGCCTCTTATACGTGGGTTAACTGGCGCTCAGTGGGTGTGGTAGGGTAATTAGCAGGTCAATTAGTGGGTAAAAGAGGGAGAGGGGGAAGGGGGGAGGGGAAAATTCAGTGTTTAGGCTACCTATCGAGTCTATTTTTTGCAATTTTTTTTTTTTGAGGAAGTCATCTTATGTACCCAATTCCCAAATTGGTTTAGACTCAACACTCACACTAGCAAACATGTTCCAAACATGATAGAAACATGATTCAAACATGATTCAAACATGATCCAAACATGATTCAAACATGATCCAAACATGATTCAAACATGATTCAAACATGATTCAAACACGATCCAAACATGATTCAAACATGATTCAAACATGATCCAAACATGATCCAAACATGATTCAAACATGATCCAAACATTATCCAAACATGATTCAAACATGATTCAAACATGATCCAAACATGATTCAAACATGATTCAAACATTATCCAAACATGATTCAAACATGATTCAAATATGATCCAAACATGATTCAAACATGATTCAAACACGATCCAAACACCTTTCGCCATTTCGGCCCTTCAAAAAAAACAAATGGAATTCTATAATATAATATTGAAAAAGGATGCACCTTTTCACCCCCTCTATAAAAGGGCTGAAAAGCTCCTTTTCACAGCCATTACAACAGGATTATTAGAAAGATTAGACATCTATTATAATCATATCCCAGTTTAGATCTATTTCTAAATCCCATTACTATTCCTTTTCTAAGCTTTGAGTGATCGAGATTTCTCCCTCCATATATAAGATCCACATTCTTGAAGCATTGTGGGTCTTAATATAAAGAATATTGGGGAATGTTCACCTTCTTACAAGCACATTTAAGGCATCGCTTCGAGTGCCATTATGTTGGGTCGTGCCCATATATATATATATAGATATATATATATATATATATATATATATATATATATATATATATATATATATATATATATATATATATATATATATATATATGGGGTTAATGGTATCCATTTTTTTGAGATTCGAAAAGCCTGGTTCTGATATTCATCGACTGAGGTCTAAATGGCATTATCAGCTCATTTTTTACATGTTTATTTTGTCAAGTGGAAGACTCAGGTGCTTGAAGTGAATAGATGAGTAGTGTGAGTGAGTGAGGGGGGGGGAGAGGGTTTGTGTATTCACCTAGTTGTGTTTGCGGGGGTTGAGCTCTGGCACTTTTCGCCCGCCTCTCAACTGTCAATCAGCTGTTTCTACCACTACTACTACTACTATTTCCCTCCCCCCTACACCACACACACACCAGGAAGCAGCCCGTGACAGCTGACTAACTCCCAGGTACCTATTTACTGCTAGGTAACAGGGGGGGGGCATAGGGTGAAAGAAACTCAGCCCATCGTTTCTCGCCGGCGCCCGGGATCAAACCCCCGGACCACGGGATCACGTGTCCAGCGTGCTGTCCGCTCGGCCACCGCCTCCCTAGATCTGTGTGTGTATGTGTGTGTGTGTTAGTGGTTGAGTTGGCTAGTGGGTAGTTATAGGTAGTTAGTGGGTGATTAAGTTGTTAGTGGGTGATTATAGGTTTACACTCAAATTTTTCTAACAACATTAACTAAATACAATTATTCTAGCCACCACCAAATAAAACTGACTTTATACAATATAATTTATAAATCAAAATACCATCAAAATACAGTACACGGCTAATGCAACACCACATTGGATGTATAATACAACGTCGAGCATACCTTGAGGTTACCTTGAGGTGCTTCCGGGGCTTAGCGTCCCCGCGGCCCGGTCGTCGACCAGGCCTCCTGGTTGCCGGACTGATCAACCAGGCTGTTGGACGCGGCTGCTCGCAGCCTGACGTACGAGTCACAGACTGGTTGATCAGGTATCCTTTGGATGTGCTTATCCAGTTCGTCATAATGGGGTATAGGTGGGTACTAGACTGGGTGTAGATGGGTAATGGGTATGGGTATGTGATTTAAATGGGGAAAGATATTGTTCAAGAGGGGGAAAGGGGGATGGTATTCGATACTTGGTAATGGGAGGAAGGGGGGGATATATGTAGGAAATGGGTGGGTATACGCAGCATAAGTGGGAAATGGAATAGGGGGCGGATATGAAATATAAATAGGGGAGAGGGGAATAAAATGGGACTGGAAGATAGAGTGTAGGAATACAAGATAAGAATCAAGGGGTGTATGGTTGAGGCTGAAAAATGGGAACGAATGTAATGTGTGAGAATAGATTGGGGATTAAGCCATTAGGAATGGGATAATTGTAGCTAAGTTTAAAAGAGGTTTTGGAGGCGATAAGGTGCACAGAAAAGTCCCATTAACCGTCTGCCCATTGAAACTAAAGACCAAGTTTGACCCTTCAACTACCTACAACCCGTTCTCGCACTTTCGTATAGTCAATATTGACTTATTAAATACGTGCATATGTGACATACTTAACATACTAGTTTACCTTGAAAAGCTTCACAGAAAACACCGACCTTACCTAACCTTCTTAGTATGTTAAGATAAGCATCTTATTGCTTCGTAATTACAATTATTACTTGACCTATTATAGGTATAGGTAAGGTCGGTGTTTCTATGAAGCTTTTCAAGGTAAACTAGTATATTTAGTATGTCACATATGCACGTATTTAATAAGTCAATATTGACTGTAAGAAAGTGCGAGAACGGGCTGCTACCTAAGTTGTTACTAAATTAAAGTTATTGAGGAGCATTTCTTTCACCTCCCTATTTCAGGCTAACGACGTCTGAGGGTAGTTATGGCCTCTCAAGATTAATTAAGAACAGTGTAATCATTTCAGAGGTTGTTAGCTTGTTCCCCAAGTATTTGATTCATTACTAGAAAAATGGTTAAAAATTTAGGGAGTAATCATTATTTTCAAGCGTTTCTGTCGTGAAATATACGCACATACACAATATTTATATATATATATATATATATATATATATATATATATATATATATTATATATATATATATATATATATATTATATATATATATATATATATATATATATATATATTATATATATATATATATATAATATTATATATATATATATATATATATATATATATATATATATATATAACTGAAAACTCACACCCCAGAAGTGACTCGAACCCATACTGCCAGGAGCAACGCAACTGGTATGTATGGCAGTATGGGTTCTATCTATCACACTCTGTTCTATCACATACTTTATCCTGGCAGTATGGGTTCGAGTCACTTCTGGGGTGTGAGTTTTCAGTTGTATATAGTCCTGGGGACCATTCAGGCTTGTTTGCATATATATATATATATAACTGAAAACTCACACCCCAGAAGTGA
>NW_025571333.1:0-13407 GCF_020424385.1 Procambarus clarkii | reverse complement strand
GAGGAGCAAACCAGGAAATCACAGCCCCCAACACTACAGTCCCAGAGACAAAAGGGCAAACAAAACCAGCATCCCAGCAAACACAGAGGGGAGGGCAACATCACCACCTCCCTCTGCATAGAAAACCCTCCCTTCCCCTCACCCTACCTGCCCCCACCCAACTCTCCCTCCCTCCCCACCCCATTCTGACCCTGACACCCCATCCCCATTCCCATCATGTCCCCCCTCCCACCTTTCCACCCCTGTCCCCCCTCCCCCTTCATCCCATACCCTCCTATCCCTCCTCCCCCCCTCACCACATATCCTCCATGTCCCCCCCCCTTCCCTTAAACCCACACTCCCCACCCCAAAATCCTCTGAGACCTGCAAACACCTCACAGATCCTCTCACCCATGGAACCGCTTTCCACACCAGCAGAATGTTCGCCAAGAAAGGGACATGAAAATGAACAGAAGAAAGTGAGCTTCAAGGCGATGTACTCTAACATAGATGGGATTTCAAATAAAAACAAGTGAACTTGGAGAATGGGCACTAGAAGAAAAGCCAGACATAATAGCACTCACAGAAACAAAGTTAACGAAAATCATAACAAACGCAGTGTTTCCACTGGGCTACTATGTAGTGAGGAAAGAGAGAGAAGAGAGAGGGGAGGTGGTATAGCTTTGCTACTAAGAGAAGGTTGGAGTTTAGAAGAGATGGTAATTCAGAACTGTGAAGGTTTCAGTGACTACATATCAGGCACCATAGCAACTGGAGGACAGAAATTATAATAGTAGTCATATATAACCCCCCACCGAATGACAGAAGACCCAGACAGGAATATGACAGAAACAACTGGCCACCATCAATATAATAGAGAGAGCAGCTTCTGTGGCTAGCAGGAACGGATCCAGACTTCTAATCATGGGAGACTTTAACCATGGAAAGATAGATTGGGGGAACAGAGACCCACATGGAGGCCCAGACACATGGAGAGCTAAGCTGCTGGATGTGGCAACAAGAAACTTTCTAAGTCAACACGTCAAGGGACCGACAAGAATGAGAGGAGGGGATGAACCAGCCTTGCTTGATCTGATATTTACCCTAAATGAGTCGGATATAAGGGAAGTTAAGTTAGAAGCCCCCTTGGGAATGAGTGATTATAGGTATTGAGCTTTGAGTACCTGGTTGAGCTGGGAATTATCACCCCCAATAAAGAACTGGGAACCAAAGGGCTGGCGTACCGAAAGGGAAAACTATGAGGAAATGAATAAATTCCTATGGGATATACATTGGGACACAGAACTCGGAACCAAGTCCGTGCAAGACATGATGGACTATGTCACCCAAAAATGTGAGGAGGCTGTAAGCAGGTTTGTCCCAGCCCGATAGGAAAAAACAGAGAAGCAAAGGAAGAATCCGTGCTTTAATAGGGAATGTATGAAAGCAAAGGAGCTGAACAAAAGGGCATAGAGGAACTTCCGTAATAACAGAACACCAGAAAGCAGAGAGAGATACCAGAGAACCAGGAACGAGTATGTCAGTGTGAGAAGAGTAGCTGAGAAAAGGTATGAAAATGATATAGCTAATAAAGCCTAATAAACAGTGAAGGAACAGGTGATGAAATTTAGGGTGGGCGAGGGCAGGTATACAGACAATGACAAAGAGGTGTGTGAAGAGCTCAACAAAAGGTTCCAGGAGATCTTTACAATAGAAAAGAGAGATGTCACGGCGCTAGAAGAGGTGGCAGCAAACCAGGTGACCTTGGATAGGGTCGAAATTACAAGAGATGAGGTCGTGAAGCACCTATTGGATGTGGATGTGAGAAAAGCTGTTGGGCCGGATGGAATCTCGCCATGGGTATTGAAAGAGTGTGCAGGAGCACTTTGCTTACCACTCTCCATAGTGTATAGTAGGACACTGGAAACGGGAGACCTACCAGAAATATGGAAGACTGCTAATGTAGTACCAATATACAAAAATGGTGACAGACAAGAGGCACTGAACTACAGGCCAGTGTCCTTAACTTGTATACCATGCAAGGTGATGGAGAAGAATGGGAGAAAAAACCTAGTAACACATCTGGAGAGAAGAGACTTCGTAACAAACCCATCAACATGGGTTCAGGGAGGGTAAATATTGCCTTACAGGCTAGATAGAATTATACGATTATGTGACAAAGATTAAACAAGAAAGAGATGGATGGGCGAACTGCATTTTTTGGGACTGTCAGAAAGCCTTTGACACAGTTCCCCATAAAAGGTTAATGCATAAGCTGGAAAAAAACAGGCAGGAATAACTGGTAGGGCGATCCAACGGATAAGGGAGTACCTAAACAATAGGAAGCAGAGAGTTACAGTGAGGGGTGAGACCTCAGACTGGCGTGAAGTCACCAGTGGAGTCCCACAGGGCTCTGTACTTGGACCTATCCTGTTTCTGATATACGTAAATGATCTCCCAGAGGGTATAGACTCATTCCTCTCAATGTTTGCTGACGACGCCAAAATTATGAGAAGGATTAAGACAGAGGAGGACAGCTTGAGGCTTCAAGAAGACATGGACAAGCTGCAGGAATGGTCGAACAAATGGCTGTTAGAGTTTAACCCTAGCAAATGTAAGTAATGAAGATAGGGGTAGGAAGCAGGAGACCAGATACAAGGTACCATTTGGGAGATGAAATACTTCAAGAGTCAGAGAGAGAGAAAGACTGGGGGTTGATATCACGCCAGACCTGTCCCCTGAAGCTCATATCAAGAGGATAACAGCAGTAGCATATGCCAGGTTGGCTAACATAAGAACAGCCTTTAGAAACTTGTGTAAGGAATCTTTCAGAACATTATATACGCATGTGTCAGACCAATCCTGGAGTATGCGGCTCCAGCATGGAGTCCATATCTAGTCAAGCATAAGACTAAAATGGAAAAGGTTCAAAGGTTTGCCACCAGACTAGTACCGAGCAGAGAGGTATGAGCTACGAGGAGAGACTACGGGAATTAAACCTCCCTTCGTTGGAAGACAGAAGAGTTAGGGGGACATGATCACCACATTCAAGATCCTCAAGGGAATCGACAGGGTTGATAAAGACAGGCTGTTTAACACAAGGAGCACACGCACTAGGGGACACAGGTGGAAACTGAGTGCCCAAATGAGCCACAGAGATACTAGAAAGAACTTTTTTAGTGTCAGAGTGGTTGACAAATGGAATGCATTAGGAAGTGATGTGGTGGAGGCTGACTCCATACACAGTTTCAAGTGTAGATATGATAGAGCCCAATAGGCTCAGGAATCTGTACAACTGTTGATTGACAGTTGAGAGGCGGGACCAAAGAGCCAGAGCTTAACCCCCGCAAGCACAACTAGGTGAGTACAACTAGGTGAGTACACACACACACACACACCCCACACACACACACACACACACCCACACACACACACCAAATAACGAAAGGTGAGAAAAAAACGCTTACCAAGGAATGGAACAAGAAAATGAACAGAAGAAAGTGAGCTTCAAGACGATGTACACTAACATAGATGGGATTACAAATAAAACAAGTGAACTCGGAGAATGGACACTAGAAGAAGACCCAGACATTATAGCACTTACAGAAACAAAGGTAACAAAAACCAAAACAAATGAGTGTTTCCATAAGACTACTATGTAGTGAGGAAAGAGAGAGAAGGAAGAGGAGGAGGTGGTGTAGCTTTGCTGATAAGAAAAGGTGGAGTTTTGACGAGATGGTCAATCAGGGCTGTGAAGGTTTCAGGGACTACATATCAGGCACCACAGCAACTGGAGGACAAAAAATTATAGTAGTAGTCATATATAACCCCCGCCAAACGACAGAAGACCCAGACAGGAATATGATAGAAACAACATGGCCACCATCAATATAACAGAGATAGCAGCCTCTGTGGCTAGCAGGAACGGATCTAGATACTATTCATGGTAGACTTCAACCACGGGAAGATAGATTGGGAGGAAAGAGACCCACATGGAGAGCTAAGCTGCTGGACGTGGCAACATGAAACACGTCAAGAGACCGACAAGAATGAGAGGAGAGGATGAACCAGGTTTGCTTGATCTGATATTTACCCTTAATGAGTCAGATATAAGGGAAGATAAGTTGGAAGCCCCTTTGGGAATGAGTGATCATAGTGTAATAAACTCTGAGTATCTGGTTGAGGTAGGAATTAACTCCCCCCAAAACAGAATTGGGTAACAAAGGGCTGGGTATGGAAAAGGAAAACTATGAGGAGATGAATAAATTCCTAAGGGATATACCATGGGACACAGAACTCAGAACGAAGTCCGTACAAGACATGATGGACTATGTAACCCAAAAATGTCAGGAGGCAGTAAACAGGTTTATCCCGGCCTGACAGGAAAAAACCGAGAAGCAAAAGAAGAATCCGTGGTTTAATAGGGAATGTATGAAAGCAAAGGAGCTGAACAAAAGGGCGTGGAGGAACTTCCATAATAACAAAACAACAGAAAGTAGAGAGAGATACCAGAGAACCAGGAACGAGTATGTTAGTGTGAGAAGAGCAGCTGAGAAAAGGTATGAAAATGATATAGCTAATAAAGCCAAGCCGAACCAAAGCTACTATACAGTCACATCAGGAGGAAAACAATAGTGAAGGAACAGGTGATGAATCTTAGAACGAGTGAGGACAGGTACACAGACAATGACAAAGAGGCATGTGAAGAACTCAACAAGAGGTGCCAGGAGGTCTTTACAATAGAACAGGGTCAGGTCACGGCACTCGGAGAGGTGGCAGCAAACCAGGCGACCTTGGAAGGGTTCGAATTTTCAAGAGATGAGGTCAAGAGGTACCAATTGGAGCTGGACGTGAGAAAGGCTGTTGAGCCGGACAGAATCTCACCATGGGTATTGAAAGAGTGTGCAGGAGCACTTTGTTTGCCACTGTCCATAATGTATAGTAGATCACTGGAAACGGGACACTTACCAGAAATATGGAACATGGCTAATGTAGTCCCAATATTCACAAAGGGTGACAGACAAGAGGCACTGAACTACAGGCCAGTGTCCTTAAATTATATACCATGCAAGGTGATGGAGAAGATAGTGAGAAAAATCCTAATAACACATCTGGAGAGAAGGGACTTCGTGACAACCCATCAACAAAAATTCAGGGAGGATAAATCTTGCCTTACAGGCTTAATAGAATTCTACGATCAGGTGACAAAGATTAAGCAAGAAAGAGAAGGATGGGCGGACTGCATTTTTTTGGACTGTGGGAAAGCCTTTGACACAGTACCCTTTAAAAGGCTGATGCATAAGCTGGTGAAACAGGCAGGAGTAACTGGTAAGGTGCTCCAGTGGATAAAGGAGTACCTAAGCAATAGGAAGCAGAGAGTTACAGTGTGGGGGTGAGACCTCAGATCGGCGTGATGTTACCAGTGGATTCCCCCAGGGCTCTGTACTCGGACCGGTCCTGTTTCTGATATATGTAAATGATATCCCAGAGGGTATAGACTCATTCCTCTCAATATTTGCTGACGACGCCAAAATTATGAGAAAGATTAAGACAGAAGAGGATAGCTTGAGGCTTCTAGAAGACCGGGACAAGCTGCAGGAAAGGCAGATAGGCAAAGGCAGAAATTATAATATTTGTTTAATATATGCTATTGTGATAGCAAAGAGTCATAGCTATGATTTCAGTTGACACTTTTGTTTGATAATCGTAAGGGGCCCTTTGGTTCCAAAAATGCAATAAATGAAAACTCGTTTGATTTCAATCAAACTTTTTTGACAAGTTCTATATAAAAAGTGTTTCATGTGGTCCAAGTTTCAGCATCGTAGCATAAATAGGAAGGGAGAAAAAAATATTGAAGTACGTGTGAAAATTATGCCAAAATGGTCAAAAACGATTATCAAACAAAAGTGTCAACTGAAATCATAGCTATGACTCTTTGCTATGATAATTGCATATATTAAACAAATATTATAATTAGTATAATTGGAAAAAAATTTGTTAAAAAAAAAAAAATTGTGTGAATCAGTGAAGAGCACAGGTGCCATGGGCACAATCAGAGAACACTGTAAGAACAACAGAGGTCCGCGGTTGTTCAATGTCCTACCAGTGAGCATCAGAAATATTACAGGAACAACCGTGGACATCTTCAAGAGGAAACTAGATTTTTTCCTTCAAGTAGTGCCGGACCAACTGGGCTGTGGTGGGTATGTGGGCCTGCGGGCCGCTCCAAGCAACAGTCTGGTGGAGCAAACTCTCACAAGTCAAGCCTGGCCCCGGGCCGGGCTTGGGGAGTAGAAGAACTCCCAGAACCCCATCAACCAGGTATCAACCAGCCATTTTCTAGACCATTCCTCCAGTTTATCCAGGTCATCCTGTAGTCTCTGTCTATCTTCATCCGTCCTGATTCTTCTCATGTGTGTGTGTGTGTGTACTCACCTAGTTGTACTCACCAAGTTGTGTTTGTTGGTATTGAGCTCTGGTTCTTTGGTCCTGCCTTTCAACTGTCAATCAACTGGTGTACAGATTCCTGAGCCTACTGGGCTCTATCATATCTACATTTAAAACTGTGTATAGAGTCAGCCTCCACCACATCTCTGCCTAATGCATTCCACCTGTTAACTACTCTGACACTGAAAAAGTTCTTTATAACGTCCCCAAGGCTCATTTGGGTACTCAGTTTCCACCTGTGTCCCCTTGTTCGCGTTCCGCCAGCGTTGAATAGTTTGTCCTTGTCTACCCTGTCAATTCCCCTGAGGACTTTGTAGGTAGTGATCATGTCTCTCCTCACTCTTCTGTCTTCCAGTGTCGTAAGGTGAATTTCCCGCAGCCTTTCCTCGTAACTCATGTATCTTAGTTCTGGGACTAGTCTAGTGGCATACCTCTGAACTTTTTCCAGCTTCGTCTTGTGCTGTGTGTGTGTGTGTGTGCTCACCTAGTTGTACTCACCTAGTTGTGTTTCCGGGGGTTGAGCTCTGGCTCTTTGGTCCCGCCTCTCAACCGTCAATCAACAGGTGTACAGATTCCAGAGCCTATTGGGCTCTATCATATCTACACTTGAAACTGTGTATGGAGTCAGCCTCCACCACATCACTTCCTAATGCATTCCATTTGTCAACCACTCTGACACTAAAAAAGATTTTTCTAATATCTCTGTGGCTCATTTGGGCACTCAGTTTCCACCTGTGTCCCCTTGTGCGTGTGCCTCGTGTATTAAATAGCCTATCTTTATCTACCCTATCAATTCCGTTCAGAATCTTGAATGTGGTAATCATGTCCCCTTAACTCTTCTGTCTTCCAGCAAAGGGAGGTTTAATTCCCGTAGTCTCTCCTCGTAGTTCATACCTCTCAGCTCGGGTACTAGTCTGGTAGCAAACCTTTGAACCTTTTCCAGTTTAGTCTTATCCTTGACTAGATATGGACTAAATACTGGGGGTGCATAATCCAGGATTGGCCTGACATATGTGGTATACAAAGTTCTGAATGATTCTTTACACAAGTTTCTGAATGCCGTTCGTATGTTGGCCAGCCTGGCATATGCCGCTGATGTTATCCTCTTGATATGGGCTGCAGGAGACAGGTCTGGCGTGATATCTGTTACGTACTCCTAGCAGAATACGTATATAAATTTAAAATAACTTGTTTTGTTCCATTATATCATTGCCTGTATATGTACACACATTGGTTTTTGAAAATTATCGTGTTGTGTGGCAGCGTCAGTGGAGACAGGAGCGCGGGTGCTTTGCACACGTCTAATACCTGTTAAATTTGGGAATCTGGACCTGTTCAGTTGGGAGTTCCAGATGTCACTTTTATTTAGTTTAGGTAATTGTTTATTTTCTGCAATTAAGCCGGTGGCATTGTACTTATATATTTTGTAAGTAACTATTATATGTAATTTGCAGTCTTATGTGTTTTGAGAACAAGTGGTTGTTCAATTAGTTTTAAATATTAAAAAGTCCTTAGTTTCCATCCCTCATCCTGGATGAGGCAGAGGAGGTGAGGATTTGGGTAGCGACAGAGCGAGAGTTCAGTAGCTTCGAGGGACCAGGAAGAGTAACATGTGGGAGATAAGTCTGTTTACTTGTTGTTGTGTCATGTAGTAGATTTTTTATTCTGGGAGAGACAATATTTTGATGTTTGCTTTAATAGTGACCCACTGTTCATATATACAATATTGAGATGTATATGAAATATATATATATATTAAAATGCATACGTATATTTCTTCAGTCCTAAGGGAGATATACTTTTAATTCTGTGCCTGTTATCATTCATGGGGTTATACTGGTGACCCGCTTAAGAGAGCAGCAGTGGTATCCCTAGACGTAACTAAAGCTTGGCTGCTGTAGGGTCACGAGCCGTAACGAACGATAGGTAACAAGAGTTATGGGGGCCTGTGCCGGGAAATATTGTTCCCATTTAAACTTAACTGTGCTAATCTAACCTTGCCTTCCTAGGTACCAGTGTGTCAAGTGTCTGTGTGTTTCTTAAGAACTATTCCATGTGCCAAGCAAGCTTCCTGTGTGTCAAGTAACAACGTTTCACGATTTTGAGGTAAGTCATCCTATATATTTTGTTTGTGAAGTGAGGCCAAGCGAATTTTCAGTGTGGTGACAATTTTACAGTGAAGTGTAGTGCAGTGCCATTGTTAATTATTGTTGTGAATCAAGTGCCAAGTGTTAGTAACGATGGAGGAGAAAGTTGCAGCGTTGGTGGCTGACCCAGACTTTGAAGGGATTCAGAGCCTGAAAAAGACTGAGTTAATACAAATGGCAAATCATTTGGATTTGACCGCCAACAATAGAATGGTTAAAGCCCAAATATTGAAAGTCATTGTGACACATTTTGTTGAGAATGGAGAGTTAGATGAAGAAATTCTAGAGGAGTTAAGAGAGGAGTCGAGTGATCAGATGACGTTAAAGCGTTTGAGTTAGAAGCTCGCCAATTAGAGCTTGAAGCTCAAAAGGAACAGAAACAATTAGAGCTTGAAGCTCAAAAAGAACAAAACTAGGCAATTAGAGATTCAACAACAAATGGCTGACACTAACTTCAGGTTTGAATCACAACGTATGGCAGCTGGGCATGGAAATACTAGTAATGTTTCAATAAATAGTGATAATAATCCCATCAGGACGCATAAGTATATAGAGTTACCCAAGTTCAATGAGGAGGATCCTGAGGTTTTCTTTGCCCATTTTTATAAAATTGCCATCAGTATGAACTGGCCAAGGGATCAGTGGGTAGCCATTATGCAGTCTCAATTTAAGGGGCGTAGTCAGGAGGTTTTTACATCCCTACCTGACGCTCATAGCTTTGATTACGAATTTGTAAAGAAAAGCATCTTAAATGCGTATCAGTTAAATCCAGAGGCACACAGGCAAAAGTTTAGGAACCTAAGGAGGGTAAGTGATCAGACAATAGAAGATTTTACTCGTCAGAAGACGAATTTTGCAACAGATGGTTAAAGTCACTTTCAGTCACTGACTTTGATGCTCTAGGGAATCTTCTTATAATGGAAGAAGTATTGTCATGTCTCCCAGACCAGTTGTCTACTTTTATGGCAGAACAAAAGAATGTAACAGACATTTATGAGCTGTCAAAGCTCGCGGATGAGCATGAGTTGTTGACTAAGGCCCAGTTACGGCCACTTCACCTAAGTCTAGTCGTAGAGTAAATTATAATGCTCACCGAACTCCTTATCAGAATCCATCCCGTCCTAGTGCTCCAGTTACTCCCATGAGCTCTTCTCTTACAAAACCTAACCCTGCTACTTCCTTGTCAGGAATGTCAAATAATAATAAGGTTATTTCTAAACCTACAGTTGGTTCTACCAGTGTGTCCACTGTAAGGTCTTGTTCCCATTGTAAGAGAAAAGGCCATGGAATTAATTCCTGTTTTATATTGCACCCTGAGTTACGACCAACTGGTCTCATTTATTGCAGAGGTGTGCAAAATAAACTTACTAATAAACATGTAACTGTAAACCCCAATTGGGTGAAACAGTATTCACCATATATGTCTTCAGGTGAAGTTTTGTGTATTAATGGGAAGTGGAAGCCAGTGGTTATTCTTCGTGATACAGGTGCTTCCCAAACCATAATTTCATCCAGTATTCTTTCTGATGTTGAAAAGAGAGAGACTGGAAAGTTTGTTGTTCTTCAGAGTGTTGCAGGATGTAAAACTGTACCTCTAATAGACATTAATTTCAGATCCACCATTACACCAAGTTTATGCACTGTGGGTGTTAGTACACAGTTGCCCATCCCAGGTGTGGATGTTATATTGGGTAATTATGTGGCCATAAATCTTGTTGTGGGTGAGAATGATCCCCGTTTGTGTAAACAGCCAGTTGCAGACCATGTTTATTCTGCCTGTGCTGAAGTTAGTTCTATGAATGAACCTGTTGTAGAAGATGGTTTTGTCCATTCTACCTGTGCTGATGTCAGTACTATTATAAATCCAGTTGTCAGTTCTGATGTTGTTACTCAAGCATTTGTTCCAGTAACCAGTACCCTTCAGTGGAGAAGTGGGATGTGGTTGTTCCAGATTCCTGTGTGGCCGATTTAGTTGTTGAGAGTAAGCCTGATACTATGACTCTGCTTTATTCCAATAAATTGGGAAAGGATGTCCATGTACCATTGTCTTGCCCGCTCACTACGAACGTTGTGCCAGGAGTTGAGAGAAACTTAAAAGCCACGACTCTATGTATTCCAGCCAAGTGAATGGTTTAGGACAAGATGTCGGGTTGGCAGAAGTATTCCCGCTCACTCCAAGTTTAGAATCAGTTGTCGAGAGTAAGTCTGTTGTAGAGGCCCCGCCTCACCCTAGTCAAGGTGATATAATAGGGGAGGAGGTCAAACTACCTGTTACTTGCCCGCTCGTTTCAGATTCCCTTAATTTAAGTGCATTGAGTAGAACTGACCCTAAGATTTCAGAGAGAAGCCAGGAGACAGTCTGTACTGTAGATCCAGTTTTGGAGAGCGTGGGAAAGCAGCCAGAGGATCAGCTTCTGTTGAGTAGATGGAGACCCATTGAGCCTCCCTCTGCAGTTGTCTGTGAGGATGTGACCCAGCTTAGTAGTGTTATTATTGATTGTGAGCAGACAGTACTCCAAGCAGCTCCAGAAGTCATGGGAGGAAATTTTGGTAAAATCATTAAGAGTGGTAAAGTAGCAATTGGATCTAAGTTGCGGAGTTGTGATTCTTATTCCATGTGGAGTAAGTATTTCTCATTGTGTACATTGAGTCAGAGTGTGTGTAGGATGTTGAAATCTACTTTTATTCTGCAGGAGCCATTTTCTTGTGAAGTAATGGACTGTGGGACATCTTTGTCAAGCCTTGTGGTTGAGCAGAGAGAGTTTACTCAAGTAGGTTGTGCAACCAGTTGTTCTGAGGAAGTGGTGAGTTATACTAGAGTAGTGTCTCTATATTCAGATCCAGGTTATTTTGATGCACGAGTGATAAAAGTGTATGTTCCACTCAAGTGTGGTGTTGACTTTCAGAGTCATATTGGAGTTGACTTTCAGAGTCATATTGTGGGTGAAGGATTAAATCATACTGGGGAGCAGATGTTTGAGGCTCCAGGTGTGTATTTCAAGTTGGGGGATAAGGTTATCCTACCTATAGTTAATCATTGTGAAGGGTTTCAGATTGTCCTTGGGTGTTTCCAGGTAATCTGCTGTTCATCTTCAAGAAGTTAAGACCCTTAAACCTTTCGGTTGATTGGTTGTCATCAGACGTAAATCACTTGGGAAGTGATGGTGAGGGTTGTAAAGTTTTCGGCAGGTTTTATTTAGTCTTTTGGCAGACTAGACGGTTGATGAAAGTGTGTGTTGTGTTCAAGTTCACCATCAGAGGGTGTGAAGTTGTCTTGAGAGTTATGATTGAGATATGGTGCCTAGGCATATGCCTGTTTTCTTTCACTGATCGTTATGACAGAGTTATGAGGCAATGATTTCTGTGTTCCTTATGGATCATCTGAGTCAGTTCGATCAGGTAGTCTTTGCACTTATCTTGGGTTGTATTTCTTGGTTTGAAGGTCAAAGGTTTGCTAAGTCGGTGTCTTGTGTTGCGGAAGGTTCTATGAATGGGAAAGTCTTATGCATAATTGTGAGGTTTAATGCTAATTTCTCTAATTTTAGTATACATTGGGCGAGAGTATGTGTTCCACAGAGGATCAAGAGTGATGAAGAGCAGATGTCTGTGTCAGAGCATACCCAGGAGAAGTCCCAAATCTACTCAACATCCAGTCAGCTTTAATTAAGCAGTTCAGCTCCAGAAAAAGGGAGAAATGGGAAATGGAGTCTGTCTTGGAAAAATTCACCATGTGGAAAAGGAATCACATGGAAATATGAAACTGATCTTAGAGAAAGAGTAGAAACAAATGAAAAGCTAAATTGCCATGATAACTGTGTGAAAGCAGCTACCTTTATTGACAATTCTATTCATGCTACTAATGATACTGTTGTAGATAGGAGTGTGAAATATGATCTGAAACAAAGTGAAATAAATGAGATAGTACCTTGGAGAGATAAATTTGCATACTCCAGTGACACATATGTAGAACATAGTCATAAGACTGACATTTCTGAGTTTCCTGTAAGACCATATTTGGAGTGTTTTCATTTTTGTCCAGAAATGTGTTCTAATTACTTATACATGTTTGGTGTAATCAATACCATAAATCTCAAGTGTCATACATTTTACTTTGAAAAAATGCCATTAATCTTCAATCTATTGCATTTTTTTCTTGGAGGTGGAAGTGTTACGTACTCCTAGCAGAATACGTATATAAATTTAAATATAACTTGTTTTGTTCCATTATATCATTGCCTGTATATGTACACACATTGTGTTTTTGAAAATTATCGTGTGGTGTGGCAGCGTCAGTGGAGACAGGAGCGCGGGTGCTTTGCACACGTCTAATACCTGTTAAATTCGGGAATCTGGACCTGTTCAGTTGGGAGTTCCAGATGTCACTTTTATTTAGTTTAGGTAATTGTTTATTTTCTGCAATTAAGCCGGTGGCATTGTACTTATATATTTTGTAAGTAACTATTATATGTAATTTGCAGTCTTATGTGTTTTGAGAACAAGTGGTTGTTCAATTAGTTTTAAATATTAAAAAGTCCTTAGTTTCCATTCCTCATCCTGGATGAGGCAGAGGAGGTGAGGACTTGGGTAGCGACAGAGCGAGAGTTCAGTAGCTTCGAGGGACCAGGAAGAGTAACATGTGGGAGATAAGTCTGTTTACTTGTTGTTGTGTCATGTAGTAGATTTTTTACTCTGGGAGAGACAATATTTTGATGTTTGCTTTAATAGTGACCCACTGTTCATATATACAATATGAGATGTATATGAAATATATATATATATTAAAATGCATACGTATATTTCTTCAGTCCTAAGGGAGATATACTTTTAATTCTGT
>NW_025571332.1:0-22170 GCF_020424385.1 Procambarus clarkii | reverse complement strand
CAGTGGGTACAGTGTCAGGCTTCAGTGGGCACAGTGTCAGGCTTCAGTGAGTACAGTGTCAGGCTTCAGTGGGTACAGTGTCAGGCTTCAGTGGTACAGTGTCAGGCTTCAGTGGGTACAGTTTCAGGCTTCAGTGGGTACAGTGTCAGGCTTCAGTGGGTACAGTGTCAGGCTTCAGTGGGTACAGTGTCAGGCTTCAGTGGGTACAGTGTCAGGCTTCAGTGGGTTACAGTGTCAGGCTTCAGTGGGAACAGTGTCAGGCTTCAGTGGGTACAGTATCAGGCTTCAGTGGGTACAGTGTCAGGCTTCAGTGGGTACAGTGTTAGGCTTCAGTGGGTACAGTGTCAGGCTTCAGTGGGTACAGTGTCAGGCTTCAGTGGGTATAGTGTCAGGCTTCAGTGGGTACAGTGTCAGGCTTCAGTGGGTACAGTGTCAGGCTTCAGTGGGTACAGTGTCAGGCTTCAGTGGGTACAGTGTCAGGCTTCAGTAGGTACAGTGTCAGGCTTCAGTGGGTACAGTGTCAGACTTCAGTGGGTACAGTGTCAGGCTTCAGTGGGTACAGTGTCAGGCTTAAGTGGGTACAGTGTCAGGCTACAGTGAGTACAGTGTCAGGCTTCAGTGGGTATAGTGTCAGGCTTCAGTGGGTGCACTGTCAGGCTTCAGTGGGTACAGTGTCAGGTTTCAGTGGGTTCAGTGTCAGGCTACAGTGAGTACAGTGTCAGGCTTCAGTGCGTACAGTGTCAGGCTTCAGTGGGTACAGTGTAACACTGTAAAAGTGTTTGGGTTAGTTTATTTAAAATATATATAGAGTACACGAGTCACAGACAAGGATCTGAGAGGCGCCAGTTGTCTGCCTGAGATCTCACACCTCTAACCGTTAATGACCCCAAGTGACCTGAGGTCAGATCATGATAATTTCACCTTGCTTCGCTAAGCGTATAATTGGAGCCGGGTAGCCTTCAAACATGCCGACGTTTAAGGAGTGGCTTGGTAGTGCCGGAGGCATCTATTTGTGGGCGGAGTTAGCTACTAGGTTCCCCAATAAATACTCGGAGAACTATCGAGCATGGAGCATTAATAGACAGAGCAGCAGACGAGCCAGGAGAGCAGAGAGAAGACAGCCCTATCAGGGAGGCTGTCGGCCGGCAGGGGCGAGACAGTCTCTGTCAAGCTACAGACCCCCCCCCTCTCTATTCAACTTAGACTCCGTCCTCGGTGAGTGAACAGTGAGGTGAGTTGGTCGTGTTTACATATGTTGTGTGATGATCAGGGGCAGTCAAGTTGTAGGGTTCTCGAATTCTTGGATGATGACTCTCTTTAACATTTGAATTGGATTGCTTATATTATGATACTTCATGTGAAATATAATTATGAATTTATTATTTAAATTGTGTTTAACTTTATGCCCTAGAGCTTTGAGTTGAGGAGGTGAGAAAGCCTCGGGATTATTGGTTCCCTGATTTTAAGGAGTTGATACATGGTACAGAGGGAACATACTAATAATGAACTCATGATAACATCCTTTGAGAATTTTGTGATACAGGCAAGTTCCATTCCTTGTCTTGTATGTAATGATCATGAATGGATGGTGGCAGCATTTCGTCTTCTACTATCTACTCTTCTACGTCTACTTCTACTCTTCTACTACTACCTATCTATTCCTCTCCCTCCACCCCTCTCTAAACTCTCACTTTCAGCTAATGACCCTCCTCGCTCCTCCCACCTCCCTACCTCTTACCCCAAACCCTCACTAATTACTTCACTATTCATTTCTTTCCTTTCGTTTTCTCTTATACGTTTGTGGCTATGATTCTGTACTCTAGAGTTCTCTCTAGAGTTTCGGGTAGCTGATCAAGTTACGGCGCCTTGTAGTCTTAGCACCTAGGTAGTCAAATACCTAGGTTACAAGGTGTTGAACGAGAGAGGTTGCCTTAGGAACTCTGGGAGTGCTCTAGAATAGTTAGCTAACTGGGGACGGGATAACGGACTAGAGAGAGCTGTTTCCCCCGGCTTCGTTAGTTAACTGGGGGGTGGAATAATGGACAAGATAGAGCCATTTCCCCCCACCCCCCGTTACAATGATGGCAGCGGTGTTGAACAATGTTGTAGGTAGTTGGTGTTCTTTTAACATTGTTCAGTCCCACGTGTCTTTTTGCCGCTCAGGCGCTATCAGGGAGATCTTGACAGGTGTTTATATTCGCGAGTTAGCGAACTTTTTTTCAGGTTAGGAGATGGTGATTCTCTGGTGTTGTGTTTAGTGATTTTGTGAGTTTTGTGGTGTTCAGGGAATGTTCACCAGAACTTGCGTGTGTAGTGATTAATGTTAGTGATAAGATTTGGTGATTTGGGAACTTAGCGGTGTTGGTAGTGGGGCTCACCTGAGTGTGACAGGTGACCTCGCATGTCCCACGGGGACACCCAGCCACCGCTGGTCTCCAGGTCAGTGGGGAGTGGCAGGTGTAGTTTTTAAATAGTTTAAGTAGTGGTTCTGCTCAGATTATTGCGATCGACTGTTTTACTCCATTTGAACGCAATAACCCGAGGTGTACTGGTATTGTACAGCATGCTAGGGGGAGCCTTAGTATGTCAGTAGACTTCACGTTGGGGACGCTCGACGTTAGATAGTCTGGTCACAGGGGTGGCAACAGTTTGGGGTTGTTGACCGGCGGAGAAGCTAGGGAGACACTCTGGGTCACGTAGGTGGCTGTAGGTTAAGGGTGGGAGTAATGGTTAATTATGTACTTAAGATTAGGAACGGTACAGTTAAGATTAGGCTAGTGTTTTGTCTATTAGTGTTGATTTTTTTTGTGACAAGTTAAAGGTAGTGATGACCTTATTCTCTCTTCTCTAACTTTCCTCTGTTACTGTCTTATGTTCCACCAAGTCAATATCATTCAGTGTTAATTGGATTATTTTAAAAATTTAAGTGTAGTTGTTGCCAGGAGGAGAGCGGTATGACTGGACTGTGTAACCCTATACAAACTACAGGGTCACATAACATATCTTGGGAGCACGATATTGTCGCCTTTCTGTTCACCCACAGGTGGGAGCCAGAAGAGAGGAGAGACGCACATACAAAAGAGGGAGACGGCTGCTGTGTACCACACTCACGGGCGTTAATCACCACCACCACGACCAGCCCACTACCTGGAGGTCACGGCTCCACCACCATCACCACCCCAGGGGACCCCAAGATGCAGCCCTCTCGGTCAGTCAACATTGGTCTACCCAGGATGGACCCCAGGACGGACAGACCCCCAATGGACCCCAGGTCGCTTGTCTAAGACCCATGGGAGGAGGAAGAGAGAAGAAAGAAGAAAGAAGAAAGAAGAAAGAAGAAGGAAGAGAGAAGAAAGAAGAGAGAAGAAAGAAGAAGAAGATAAGACAAGCTGAGTGAGACACGATACCTAGTGTCCCTTGCTGGTGTCAGCATCATTGCATGGAGCGTAATTGCAAGACAGGATCGTTTGCCTTGACTGGCCGCCCCTCCTGCAAGCAGGTAGCTCTGTTGAGTGATTCTTCCTGTGTCATGCAGACTTGATGTGGCTGTCAGAAGTAGCTCTCTGAAGGAGGCGTGCTGGAGCAACAGGGAGGAAGAAGAGTAGGATGGGATTTCTACTGTTGGCAACTATATGAAGGTCTCGAAACTTGTAGTCCCTATAGCTGTGAAGAACCCAATATACGTCTCTCATGGTGACTGACGTAGGGCCAATTACAGATCAGCTGGGACAACCGAATTCCACGGTCCTGTGCGCAGTTCAAGTAGTAACGGCTTTCGGGTTGACCAAGGGTTGTTGTGCGTTAACGACGGAGAAGCGACGGAGGCAGTTGTGTTGAAGAAAGGTGGTACAGGATTATCTACAAGACCAAGCAGTGACGTCGCCCAGCCAGAGACAATGGACGTCTGTCTACATATTTCATTTTTTAGAGTAGGATGATGTATATTTGTTTAGCTAGGATGTATTTTTTTTTCGTTAATAAAGTTGTTGCACACAGCTAGCTTGCTTTAGCAGTGTTGCAAAAACTTTATTTCGGGGAGAAGGGAGATGTAACACTGTAAAAGTGTTTGGGTTAGTTTATTTAAAATATATAGAGAGTACACGAGTCACAGACAAGGATCTGAGAGGCGCCAGTTGTCTGCCTGAGATCTCACACCTCTAACCGTTAATGACCCCAAGTGACCTGAGGTCAGATCATGATAATTTCACCTTGCTTCCGCTAAGCGTATAATTGGAGCCGGGTAGCCTTCAAACATGCCGACGTTTAAGGAGTGGCTTGGTAGTGCCGGAGGCTATCTATTTGTGGGCGGAGTTAGCTACTAGGTTCCCCAATAAATACTCGGAGAACTATCGAGCATGGAGCATTAATAGACAGAGCAGCAGACGAGCCAGGAGAGCAGAGAGAAGACAGCCCTATCAGGGAGGCTGTCGGCCGGCAGGGGCGAGACAGTCTCTGTCAAGCTACAGACCCCCCCCCTCTCTATTCAACTTAGACTCCGTCCTCGGTGAGTGAACAGTGAGGTGACTTGGTCGTGTTTACATATGTTGTGTGATGATCAGGGGCAGTCAAGTTGTAGGGTTCTCGAATTCTTGGATGATGACTCTCTTTAACATTTGAATTGGATTGCTTATATTATGATACTTCATGTGAAATATAATTATGAATTTATTATTTAAATTGTGTTTAACTTTGTGCCCTAGAGCTTTGAGTTGAGGAGGTGAGAAAGCCTCGGGGATTATTGGTTCCCTGATTTTAAGGAGTTGATACATGGTACAGAGGGAACATACTAATAATGAACTCATGATAACATCCTTTGAGAATTTTGTGATACAGGCAAGTTCCATTCCTTGTCTTGTATGTAATGATCATGAATGGATGGTGGCAGCATTTCGTCTTCTACTATCTACTCTTCTACGTCTACTTTCTACTCTTCTACTACTACCTATCTATTCCTCTCCCTCCACCCCTCTCTAAACTCTCACTTTCAGCTAATGACCCTCCTCGCTCCTCCCACCTCCCTACCTCTTACCCCAAACCCTCACTAATTACTTCACTATTCATTTCTTTCCTTTCGTTTTCTCTTATACGTTTGTGGCTATGATTCTGTACTCTAGAGTTCTCTCTAGAGTTTCGGGTAGCTGATCAAGTTACGGCGCCTTGTAGTCTTAGCACCTAGGTAGTCAAATACCTAGGTTACAAGGTGTTGAACGAGAGAGGTTGCCTTAGGAACTCTGGGAGTGCTCTAGAATAGTTAGCTAACTGGGGACGGGATAACGGACTAGAGAGAGCTGTTTCCCCCGGCTTCGTTAGTTAACTGGGGGGTGGAATAATGGACAAGATAGAGCCATTTCCCCCCACCCCCGTTACAACAGTGTCAGGCTTCAGTGGGTACAGTGTCAGGCTTCAGTGGGTACAGTGTCAGGCTTCAGTGGGAACAGTGTAAGGCTTCAGTGGGTACAGTGTCAGGCTTCAGTGGGTACAGTGTCAGGCTTCAGTGGGTACAGTATGAAACTTCAGTGGTTATAGTATGAAACTTCAGTGGGTACAGTATGAAACTTCAGTGGGTACAGTTCAGTGGGTTCAGTGGGTACAGTATGAAACATCAGTGTGTACAGTATGAAACTTCAGTGGGTACAGTATGAAACTTCAGTGGGTACAGTATGAAACATCAGTGCGTACAGTATGAAACTTATGTGGGTACAGTATGAAATTTCAGTGGGTACAGTATGAAACTTCAGTGGGTACAGTATGAAACTTCAGTGGGTACAGTATGAAACTTCAGTGGGTACAGTATCAAGCTTCAGTGAGTACAGTATGAAACTTCAGTGGGTACAGTATTAAACTTCAGTGGGTACAGTATGAAACTTCAGTGGGTACATTATGAAACATCAGTGTGTACAGTATGAAACTTCAGTGGGTACAGTATGAAACTTCAGTGGGTACAGTATGAAACATCAGTGTGTACAGTATGAATCTTCAGTGGGTACAGTATGAAATTTCAGTGGGTACAGTATGAAACTTCAGTGGGTACAGTATGAAACTTCAGTGGGTACAGTATGAAACTTCAGTGGGTACAGTATGAAACTTCAGTGGGTACAGTATCAAGCTTCAGTGGGTACAGTATGAAACTTCAGTGGGTAAAGTATCAAGCTTCAGTGGGTACAGTATCAAGCTTCAGTGGGTACAGTATCAAGCTTCAGTGGGTACAGTATCAGCCTTCAGTGGGTACAGTATCAAGCTTCAGTGGGTACAGTATGAAACTTCAGTGGGTAAAGTATCAAGCTTCAGTGGGTACAGTATCAAGCTTCAGTGGGTACAGTATCAGCCTTCAGTGGGTACAGTGTCAGCCTTCAGTGGGTACAGTATCAAGCTTCAGTGGGTACAGTATCAAGCTTCAGTGGGTACAGTATCAAGCTTCAGTGGGTACAGTATCAAGCTTCAGTGGGTACAGTATCAAGCTTCAGTGGGTACAGTATCAAGCTTCAGTGGGTACAGTATCAAGCTTCAGTGGGTACAGTATCAAGCTTCAGTGGGTACAGTATCAAGCTTCAGTGGGTACAGTATCAAGCTTCAGTGGGTACAGTATCAAGCTTCAGTGGGTACAGTATCAAGCTTCAGTGGGTACAGTATCAAGCTTCAGTGGGTACAGTATCAAACTTCAGTGGGTACAGTATCAAGCTTCAGTGGGTACAGTATCAAGCTTCAGTGGGTACAGTATCAAGCTTCAGTGGGTACAGTATGAAACTTCAGTGGGTACAGTATGAAACTTCAGTGGGTACAGTATCAAGCTTCAGTGGGTACAGTATCAAGCTTCAGTGGGTACAGTATCAAGCTTCAGTGGGTACAGTATCAAGCTTCAGTGGGTACAGTATCAAGCTTCAGTGGCTACAGTATCAAGCTTCAGTGGGTACAGTATCAAGCTTCAGTGGGTACAGTATCAAGCTTCAGTGGGTACAGTATCAAGCTTCAGTGGGTACAGTATCAAGCTTCAGTGGGTACAGTATCAAGCTTCAGTGGGTACAGTATCAAACTTCATACGAGACGAACATCTCAATGACCAATAACATTAGTCGTTGAGATGTTGAAATTGAAATAAGTTTATTTAGGTTTACACACACACACGAAGGGGTGAGGCAGCTGAAGCTATTCTCACCCCGTTCAGTACAACGTGTTCATACATATATAGACACACACATCACAAACTATATGCATATTACCGAACATTCTGAGTGACAAACATATATTTCTTCCTTTACACATGCAGTATGTTACCAGAAGTACACACATATACTTGTATGACTAGGTACACACACAATTTGCAATGGACATTCCGACAATTCAACAAAGTTACAATCTTGGTGCAAAATTCTTATATATTTCTCTCCAGAATATTATCAACCTTTCCGTTGTGACACATCCAGGCTATTTGTTCAGGAACAGTCCTTATCTCAGTGTAGCTATATACATTAATCACCGGACAATCAAGAACATAATGGGTGAGGGTGTGAGACCTTAACATACCACATAGTTTAACACTTGGTATTATTATCATTAACACCTGTACCTTATTCCCAGTAATATTTGTACCCAAACCTGAGCCGCATGTGAACAGTCACTTCAAACATTTCTCCTTTTACCATAAGTGAAATGGGAGTTTTGACTCACACACATGTAGTGTTGCATGGTTTGGCTTCCCTCATTCATTATACCTCTCCTCGCCAGTTCTGCTTAATTTATATGAATTTATATTTACGTTAATCTATATATTTCGATAGCAATTTGTATGATATTTAGTGGACAGTATTACTACAAATTCTCACAAATCGATCCTTACACATTAAGGGGGTTTATATTAAATTTATATATATGCAGCCAATTAAACTACATATATTAGTAAATAACTTGGGGGTGCCTTATCTTATTGTATGGTAGGCTTAGTCCAGCAGGTATAACTGGGATGTAGACACCAAATTATCCTCGTGAGAGGCAAGCTTCCATCACCCAAGTAACTGATGTACCAAGATTAATTCTTGCTTCCTCTTCTTGTTCCTGTCAAAGGCCACTAGCTGTAAAGCTGGAATCCTAATATATGACAGCTATATCAGATGAAACATTTATATATTATTAGATAAGGACCATGGACTAATTACCTGTGTTTAGTGGCTTGTCTAGCGTTATAACCGGTTCGCCCTATATCTACTTAACATTAACTGGCCAGAAAGGATTAGATAAACCGGTTTCGGTAAGACATTTCCCATGTTTAGTTGTTGACTGCGTGTTGATGAAGGAAGAAGCACTGATTTGATCTCCATAACACTTCGTCCAGAGGAGAATTTATATGTGCTGAATATGTTCCAGCCACTATGCTCTTAACCATGGCTGACCTCCCTCTCACTGACGCTTCTGGCTCTCTTTGTCCACATGTCAATAGGTGATAGAAGGGTCACATTTACTTTATTTTGATACTGATAATTAAGTTAATTCAAATGAGTTGATTTTATGATGTAATAAGTCCAAAGACTACGGTATTTAAGAATAATTCCCAACAGAGTAGCTGGTGAATTTATAGTACTATGTGGCAATGACATCTCGTTTTCTATTGACGGAAAATTCCACTTCAAGTTACATTTTCTATGGGTTAACTTGTGTATACAAAAGCAGCCATATTATCTGTATATTGTATTGAATATTAGTAAATGGTGTCGGGTTTTCCGACAACTTGTGGTTTTGATGCGAGATTGAACGCCGACCTGCATGAAGCGAGACCGTCGCTCTACC
Source organism: Procambarus clarkii (assembly GCF_020424385.1). Classification (NCBI taxonomy): domain Eukaryota; kingdom Metazoa; phylum Arthropoda; class Malacostraca; order Decapoda; family Cambaridae; genus Procambarus; species Procambarus clarkii. The sequence goes on along the minus strand of NW_025571332.1, from coordinate 13,392 downwards.
GTCCAGACCAAGTGGTTGGGCAACATGAGAAGGAATTCACATGAATTTCACTTTGTGACCTTTCAGCTGTATCTCATTTATCCTTTTCTTACAATACCCAACTTTGGACATGAAGACTGGATATCGACTGTTTAAGGAATCAAGTCCTCCTCGGCTATCGACAAATAGAAAAACATCTTTGTCGTCTAGACAAAGAAATACTTCCTCCAAACCAGATTGGCCTGCAGTTCAGCTTGTGTCGATGATACATAATTACTAAGTCGAAGTACAATTTTCAGTCCACAGTTCCAAACTCAGTATATTCCCTTATTAGGACACCACACCCTACCCTGCCATCCTCCGCCACCGACCTGTCACAATATACATGTAAACTATTGCCTCCTGGTAACCCAGATATCATGCTTCCATACAAACACCGTAACTGTCCCGGTTCATGCTGAATCTTTTCCACCTTAAGGGGTATGATTTCGACTTCTATTTTCTGTACTTTCCAGGGAGCAGACCAGTTACACTGTTGAGAGGGTTAACAGCCGTCAAGTACATCGTATTCCCTGAGGTCATTAGCTAATGCCCTCGTGTAGCGTGTCTCTCTCCGTGTCCTGGAAGTGTGTACGTCACTCAAGCAGTTAAGGGACGAGATTCATTCGTTTAGTCCTTTCATGAATTTCACATGAACATAAGTGTGGGTTTTATCATATTATTATTATAATTAGTTTGTCACACACCTGTAATATGTGAGTGCAGGTTCCTTATACATCCAGGTCCAACACACTCTCCTTAAGTTATCTGTTGATTTATTTTTATGTCCACCTGGACTCTGGTTGATATTATATATTTCTTAAAATTCCTGTTTTATATGCAGATAAGACTAAGTTGTGGGAGTTTTTATTCATGGTTAGCTATCAATATGTGCAATGCTAGGCTTAAATTTTCAATAGCTGTCTAAAACCGTATTTTTTAATGGATTGGAAAGGAATTCAAGCAGGAACAGATCGCTAAATCCATACAAGCTGTTCCATTTGTATTGCACTGCAGTGATGAAAAACATTTGTTTCATCCGAAAGAAATCGTTTGCTAATAATTTTAAAGTGATTGTTGCTCAAAACTTTTTATATACAATATTAAAGTGTATTTTACAGTTAAGTCTGTCACAGCCATTGATAATTTGAAAGATTTATCGGTAATCACTTTATTCTTCTTCAATATAAAATAAATTCATGTTATTTTAGTCGGGAGTTGATTATTTTATTGTGGTTTTGCCTCACCCGGGTCGCTCACACACCTTCCCATTATTACACGGTGATATAGTGACCAAGACGGTGTCTTACATTTTGTTCATCACTACAGTTACTAGTATACCATTGTACTTGACTATAGTTACAAGTATACAATTGTACATGACTACAGTTACAAGTATACCATTGTACATGACTTCAGTTACAAGTATACCATTGTACTTGACTATAGTTACAAGTATACCATGTACAGGACTACAGTTACAAGTATACCATTGTACATGACTATAGTTACAAGTATACCATTGTACATGACTACAGTTACAAGTATACCATTGTACTTGACTATAGTTACAAGTATACCATTGTACATGACTACAGTTACAAGTATACCATTGTACATGACTACAGTTACAAGTATACCATTGTACAGGACTATAGTTACAAGTATACTATTGTACATGACTACAGGTACATGTATACCATTATACTTGACTATAGTTACAAGTATACCATTGTACATGACTATAGTTACAAATATACCATTGTACTTGACTATAGTTACAAGTATACCATTATACTTGACTATAGTTACAAGTATTCTATTATACTTGACTATAGTACAATGTATATCATTGTACATGACTACAGTTACAAGTATAGCAATTAAAGAAATACCTAATTAATTAATGGTTGGTAAGAAATTTATCTGGCAAAAGTTAAACGATTCTTAACAATAAGGTGAGTGCTTAACAGTGAGGTGAGCATAAGTTTTAATAAAATATAACTTGATATGGAAATAGCTGATAAATAAGGCATAGTGAACAGCCGTTTCATCAACTTGAGAAATACTATACAAAATCTAGTTATTTATAAGGCATGTTCCTTCCACTAATATACGCCCAAACATATTTCACAGGCTGGTGAATTTAACATGAGGAAATATTGAATATTTGATTAGTTTTGTTGCGCCAGTATTCATAGCTTAGAGAGAGTGTGGTGTTTAATTCTCAAATTGTTACTATTGAAATGAGACATTTTCTATCAGAACATGTGCACTATTTAGGTAGAGTTGTGGGTATGTGCTGGGATTAGGGTGTGAGGGGGTCAGCTTGGGTGGGTAGACGGAACTACGCCAGGGGTGGGGGCGTTGATCAGAACCTGGTAGGGAGGAGGGTAGATATTTTGGAGATAGGGTTGGGGGTGGATAATTTGGGTGGGGTCATCGGTCAGAACGTGGTAGGGGGGTGAGAGGTGGTAGATATATGTTGGGGTGGGTGGGGGTGGATAATTTGGGTGGGGTCATCGGTCAGAACGTGGTAGGGGGGGGGAGGGGTGAAAGGTGGTAGATATATGTTGGGGTGTGGGGTGGGGGTGTGCATCATTTGGGTGGGAACATCGATCAGATTAATCAGTACATGGTGCTGGAGTAGAGGGGATGCCGGGTAAGGGGTACCAGGGCCCGGGTGGTGGTGGTGGGGGGGGGTTATTGGATGGGGCAAGCGACAGGAAATTGATCACGACGCTAATTGGATCGGAGCAATCATCGTTGACAATTACCATTAACGAAGAGCTCTTTGCCAGGAGTGGTAAAAATGAGAATCCTTCATAAAATTCTGGTTGGACTGAAAATGCTTTAATGGAAGGTAATTTATCCAGCGTAATAGAATCAAAAAGCTTGTATGACAGGCAGCATGTGTTAGGCCCATTAGACGGGGGGGTGTTGTCCCGTGTTAAATGTTCTGTGTTTACCTTTGTTAGATGGGCATTGTTGGTCCTTGTTTAGATGGGTAATATTAGGGGTCGTTTGGTGGGCAGTGGTGGACTGAGAGATGGATGGTGTTAGGCAGTTAGATTGACGCTATTGAGACTTGTTAGAAGGGCAGATTTGGGTCTCGTTTAGACTGCCTTGTTCGATTGGGCAATGTTGCACAAAGTTATAGATGATCAGTGGTGCCCAAAGTTGCATGGATAGTATTGGGTTCTGAGAGACTTATTTTACGGTTCAAAGAGTCAGTCAACGTGAGAGCGAAGAAATGTTTGTGAGCGAGCAAGTGAGAGTCAGAGAGAAGGTCGCGTGCGGGAGAGAAAAAGGAAAGAGAAAAGAGATAGAATTACCAGGGAGTTAGAGAGCTGCCACAGGCTGCATCCTGGGGATATGTGTGTGTGTGAGAACTACGTAGTAGACATGACGGATTAAAAATAGGTCCAGAGTCAATACATAAGACAACCGACTCTTAGGCCGGCCACACACGTGCAGTTTTAACTGACAGTTATGACTGTTCAGTTATAACTGTCACAGTTCAAACTGACGTCAGTTAAATATGAAATGCACACACACACACACAGTTCAATCCCTCAGTTTTACCATGGATTCCGAGGAGTAGGATCTTGCCGCTCTTGGTGTATTCTTGTAATGCTACAAGCAAATAGAAAAAATAAAACTAAGAAGCGTAAGCAATGGTGCAAAAAAGTGGTTACTAAGGCGAAATCAATGTTCTGATATTTAATTGTTAAAGGAATTAAGTGAAGAACCAATTGATTTTCTCAATTATTTGCGCATGACTGAAACTGTGTACCAAAAGCTCCTTTCACTGGTTTCTCCTTTCATTACAAAGAAAGATACATAATGAGAAGAGCAATATCTCAAGTTCCTCCATTTCTTTACTAATTTGCTATAGGCAACATCTTTCTTTGTGCGGTCATGATACTCTTCACTTTTAACTTGCCACAGACAAGGTTCAGATCGATAGAGTTCAATGAATTTAACAATCACTTGGTTTTGTTTACGTGCCATCTTAAACTGCACTCACCGTTACTACCTGTAGAAATGAGAAGTTGAGAACTGTACAGTTACGAATCCCCACACACGCTCAGTTCAGTTACTCCTTTCAGTTAAAAATATGGAACATTGCATTTGTCGCAGTTTAACTGTACAGTTCTTTTGAACTGGCGAAATGAGCAACTGAGATACCCACACACGTGCAGTTTTAACTGACAGTTTTAACTGAACAGTTATAACTGTCAGTTAAAACTGCACGTGTGTGGCCGGCCTTAGCAAGGCGGGGTCCAAGAGGAAACAGGGTTGATCCTGCAGTCACAAATAGTAAATACTAAATAAACACATCACACATACAAAACACACTGGATACATACCTACTGATTTCCTGGGATTTGTGTGTGTGTGTGTGTGTGTGTGTGTGTGTGTGTGTGTGTGTGTGAGAGAGAGAGAGAGAGATAGAGAGAGAGATAGAGAGAGAGAGAGAGAGAGAGGAGAGAGAGAGAGAGAGAGAGAGAGAGAGAGAGAGAGAGAGAGAGAGAGAGAGGAGAGAGAGAGAGAGGAGAGAGAGAGAGAGAGAGAGAGAGAGAGAGAGAGAGAGAATGATACTGGCAGTGATCAATAGCACCCTGGAAACAACCTCATAGCATATTTTCCAAGAACATGGCAAATAGGTTATTGATTCATCCACTTGTATCAATTACGGCAGAGTAATTGGATTAAGAAACAATGTGGACAGAACAGTATAGAACACATACACACTCTCAATGAATGTGAACACACACACACACCACACACACACACACACACACACACACACACACACACACACCACACCACACACACACACACACACACACACACACACACACACACACACACACACACACACACACACACACATACACACACACACACACACACACACACACACACACACACAACACACACCACACATACACAGCCAGTTGTGCCGGTGGCCGAGCGGACAGCACGCTGAACACGGGATCATGTGGTCCCCGGTTCGATCACGAGCGCCGGCGAGAAACGATGGGCAGAGTTTCTATCACCCTATGCCCCTGTTACCTAGAAGTAAATAGGTACCTGGGACTTAGTCAGCTGTCACGGGCTGCTTCCTGGAGTGTGTGTGTGTGTGGTGAAGTGTGGTGAGGAAAAGAAAAGTAGTAGTAGAAACAGTTGATTGGCAGTTGAGAGGCGGGCCGAAAGAGCAGAGCCCAACCCCCGCATGCACAACTAGGTGAATACACACACACGCACATTCTACGATCAGGTGGCAAAGATTAAGGAAGAAAGAGAAGGATCGGCGGACTGCATTTTTTTGGACTGTCGGAAAGCCTTTGACACAGTACCCCATAAAACGCTGATGCATAAGCTGGAGAAACAGGTAGGAGTAACTGGTAGGGCGCTCCAGTGGATAAGGGAATACCTAAGCAATAGGCAGCAGAGAGTTACAGTGAGGGGTGTGATCTCAGATTGGCGTGAAGTCACCAGTGGAGTCCCACAGGGCTCTGTTCTACGACCTATCCTGTTTCTGATATACGTAAATGATCTCCAGGAGGGTATAGACTCATTCAATGTTTGAATGAGTCAGCAAACATGTTTGCTGACGATGCCAAAATTATGCGAAGGATTAAGACAGAGGAGAACAGCTTGAAACTTCAAAAAGACCTGGACAAGCTGCAGGAATGGTCGAACAAATAGTTGTTAGAGTTAAACCCAAGTAAATGTAATGTAATAAAGATAGGTGTAGGGAGCAGGAGACCAGACACAAGGTATCATTTGGGAGATGAAATACTTCAAGAGTCAGAGAGAGAGAGAAAGACCTGGGGGTTTATATCACGCCAGACCTGTGCCCTTAAACTCATATCAAGAGGATAACATCAGCGGTATATGCCAGATTTGCTAACATAAGAACGGCCTTTAGAAACTTGTGTAAGGAATCTTTCAGAACATTATATACCACATATGTCAGACTAATCCTGGAGTACGCGGCTCCAGCATGGCGTTCATATCTAGTCAAGCATACGACTAAACTGGAAAAGGTTCAAAGGTTTGCCACCAGACTAGTACCAGAGCTGAGAGGTATGAGCTACGAGGAGAGGCTACGGGATTTAAACCTCACTTCGGTGGTTAACCCATAGAAAACGTAACTTGTAGTGGAATTACCGTCTAAAGAAAGCGGGATATCATCACCACACACCATTATAAATTCACCAGCTATTCTGCTGGGAATTATTCTTAATTACATTATTCTTTGGACTTTACCATCATAAAACATCTCATATAAATTAACTTAATTATCAGTATTAAAGTAGAGTAAATGTGACCCTTCTATCACTTATTGACATCTGGACAATGTAGGCCAGGCGTCAGTGGGGAAGGAGGGCAGCCATTGTTGATACTAGACCAGAGGCTCACGGGAGCAAATTCGGCTCCTGTTAATTTTACTTGGACGTAGTGTTATGGAAACCAAAGGTGTACCATTATCAACACGCTGTCAACAAATCAAGTTAAGTGTTCTTTCCGAAACCCATTATCTATCATTAGTGGCCATTAATGTCATTGGGTAGGGTTAGCCGGTTAGAGCACGAGATAGCCTCAAACTAAAGGTAATTAAGCCAGGTCTTTATTGTTCCATGTATAGTGTTTTCTCTGATATACCTGTTATATATAGGAATCTGGCTTTACAGCTAGCGCCCTTTTAACAGGTCAAGACGAGGAAGCATATGCTTTGTGCATCAGTTACCAGGGTGATGGAAGCTACCTCAAAGAGGGAAAATGTGGTGTCTACATCCTGGTTATACCTGCTGTACAAATAAGATAAGGAACCTCTTCAATGTATGTAGTCTATTACTGTAGTTTGATTGGCTGCATATATATAAATTTAATTAATATAAACCCCCCTAATGTGTAGAGGATCGATTTGTGAGATTATGAGATTATTGCAGAAATACAGTCCACTTAACACTTTCGCGCTCTCGGCGCTCAAAAAAAATCAATACCCCAGATGCTTTCGGCACTTCGCGCGCCTACGTGGTAAGACCGAAAAAGTGTACACTCTTTTGACTGTCCTGACAATAACTGAAGGCGCACATATTTAAATTTGGTATCACTGTGTTCGCAATGAAATTGTCTATAAGAGCATACCTATAAAATGCCGCCCAAGCATAAGGAGTATCAACACCAAATAAAAAACTATGCAGATCACTCGCCGAGAGCGCCAAACAGCAACAAAATGTTTCCACTCTCTTAATGGTTGCAAAGCCTACAGTGGTCCTACATTGCTAATTTTGGTATCATTGGAATCACAATAAAATTCTCTACACGGACATATGCATATGAATGTTTAATATAGGTAATTGCCCACCCGCAAGAGTGTGTGAAGTGGAGAGTAGTTAGCCGCGAGCGCACTGGTGAAAACACAGGGGGGAAATCATGCTTGGAAAGTTTATACATTTATACGTTTCCTGACCCTACTTTTCTATGTACGTATTTCTTTTTTATACCAATGTGTTCGCAATAAAATTTTCTATAAGATGAAATGTATAACATTTGTACAAAGCATGTGTAAGAGAAGTGCCAAATATAGAACCACGTCGCTCAGTATGCGTTCGCGGCAGAAACGAACGCATTGTTTTCGTTCGTTTGATGTTTGTCATGTTTATACTTGTTGAAACATTTTATAATTTGTATGACAGTGATCGCAGTAAAATTCCCTACACAGACATATACATAACAATACAAATATTTCCCACGTGTTGGATATATCAACGGCTAAAGGGAACCCACTACCACACGGCCGCCACACCCCCAAACATACTTTGTGTTTTGTTTTTTTTTTACTCATAGAAGTTTATGTGATATAATATTCATTCTGGTACCAAAAAATTCACAAATAAATTCTCTACAAAACGTATATAATATAACTTCTTATAGATGATAAAAAATTCCAAATAGGTGTACTTACCCTGTCTATGTTGATTGAAGATCAACAGTTGAGCATTTTTTCTTCACTCCACCATCTTCAGGCTTCTGATCCTGAAGTTGCTCATCTGATGTTTCTTAGGTGGAGTGAAGCTGTTGCCGGTGGTTATTTTTTCTCCACCCAAAATATCTTTCTTCGGTGGTACCTTGTGTAGCAAGGCGCAGCGCACAGTGCCACATCACAAGTTTTACATCCATATATCACGTCCCTCCTTTTGCCAGACTTGAAACAAACACGGCATCTTCTTTTTTTAGCCAAGTGCACGAGTTCATGCGTCAACTTGTAGTTGAGACGTTCTGAATCTATAATTCTTGTATTTCTTGGATGCACTGGAGGAATATTGTCTTCTACAGGAACCACCAAACTTGTAGTAGAAACTTCTATGAAATCAGAAACATCAAGTGGTTCTATGTCCATTTCAGAATTTGTGGTTGATGAGTGGGCTTGAGGTGTTGAGGTGAACAGAGGACGCCTCGCACCAGATAGCCCGGGTGTTGAAACTGCCGCGTCAGCAGGAGGAGCTGCGCTGGCATCTATGTCGGGAACATGTGGTATGCTTGTTGTTGTTGGCCATTCCTCGCTGTTCCACGCCAATAAGGCTGAGTCATAAGGCTAAGGCCAATCTGAGAGTATCCCCATCCATTTCGGTTAAAAAATGGAATTTATAGAAATATTTTTTCGATGGACGAGAAAAGTAGGCTGTTATGCGGAATCGTAAGAAAAAACAGTGACGAGTTATCTCTAATCTAAAGCGTGAAAGTGTTAACATCATACAAATTGCTATCGAAGTATATAAATTAACGTAAATATAAATTCATATAAATTAAATAAATATAAATCTCACAGGTCGGTTCCCACATTATTTGGTCCTTCGAACCGGATGACGGATTATTTGATCCTTTGAACCCACGTTTGGTCATCTTAGTACCGGATGAACCAGTTAACCAGTGGATTCATTAAATAAACTAGTGCAGTGTGATTTAAACAAAGGCCAGCCAGTCAAAGACAGCAGCGTTGCCTCGTGGGAGCTCAGGAGCCCCCCCTCAACTGAGTTCAGCTTCGTCAGCGGTTTCATGCACACCCACAGATATTTGGTGGCGTGTTATTTCGTGAAATGACAGCACTAATATTGACGCCAGCCAAATTAGTGACTGTGTCTTCGCGATATTGTTCACGGATTTCGTGGTGTTAAATTTCGCGAGAGATTATCCACGAATTTTGTGGACTTTATTTCGCGAGGTCACTAATAATATTTAATACCTCTTGATAATATTAGAAGTTTCATAGAGGCAATTAAGAGGCTATTGTCAATAATTGTGTATATTATTTCTCCAAAATAGAGAATTATTTAATATATATTGCACTAGTGATCACAGTATAATATTTACTAATTGCCAACCCACAACAGGGTAGGATATTAACCATTGACTAGTTAAACTATTATTGTTCATCCTAGTCCCATTATTACCATAGTCAGTTGTACTATATTGAATAACCTAACACCATTAATGAATGGTGCAGACCCTATTTTGGGTGTAATTTTTATCAACTCGAATTGAGTTGTATATATAATAAATTACTTATGATCATTACACCTTTGAGTGATTAATTAGTGTCTCTACCATCCTAGGGTGATATAGAAGAGCTAACCTAAAGGTACTTCCATGACACTGGTTTATCACTCAAATCATTAGTGTGTATGATTGTATATATATAATGTGTATTATTTTAAGTGCTAATCTCTAGTAGAGGTAGGATTATTGCCTAGTGAGTGCAGAATTTACCCTAGGCTACCATCATTGCTTGTTCAGTATTATGTACTTGTACTTGTACCCAAGTACAAGTCCCACAAGGCTTCACCAACTATCCAGTATGGATAATGCAGGAGAATGAAAAGAACCCTTGCAGGTCTTAAAGGCCACTTAACAAGACAGATCAAGAAATGTGAAGATTTGTCACAACAATCTCAAGTTGATTATGCTGACCTGGAAAGCTATTATCAAGCAGCTGCAGGTAAATTTGAGCAAATCAAAGGCCAAATAGCTCTCCTTGTGGGGACAGACTACTACCATCAATTCATCGGTAGCCCTAACTAAATATCAGGGCATAACCATGTTAAACTCTGCAGGAGGTAAATTACTCTCAGGCCCAGTATGCAGCCTGCGGAGACCTATGCCTGCAGATTAAACAATACTAGTAGAAATCTAAATTTGTCAGCTGATTATATTTCTCCAGTAGCATTATACTAAGGAGATTACAGCTGACTATACCAACAGAGGTTGATGTTAGTATCATCATTTAAAGCTGAAGATGAGTTCTGAGGCCTCAGTGGCAAATCAGTGAACAGTAGCTTAAACAGCTACAAGTCACTGCGACCAATGTCACTGAACCCACTGCAGTCTCAGAACCATACTTTACTTTAATGAGGAGCTATTCAATCTTCTGAATCAATTAACTAAATTAAACCCCATAAATCTGATGACTGATTTGATACATTTATTATTTAATCAGATGTTATATATCAGTGACTAGTTACCTGAACAAACTTCAAGTTATATCTAATGTCACTGATCTCACTGCAGTCCCTGAATCATACTTGACTGTAGTACTTGATCACATTCAGTCTTCTGGGTTAAATAATATGTAATAAGGCTTGAATATTAGCCTTTCAAGAGTTGACAGGGAAATGAAATCGCATTAGACTTCTAACCCCTGCAACTCTAGTACGGGACATCCGTCCTGTACGAACAGACGCACAAATGTGTGATTACTAACTACTAACATCAAATTAATCTAATAATTCGAAGGAGGAGTATCGGTGTTCGTCTGTTCTAATAGGACTTCGACCCGTGAGCAGCCCCTGGGGAATTATGTCGGAAAATCCGACACCATTTAATATCATACAGACAGATAATAATAGCTGCTGTATTGTATGAACAAGTTAACCCATAGAAAACGTAACTTGTAGTGGAATTACCGTCTAAAGAAAACGGGATATCATCACCACACACCATTATAAATTCACCAGCTATTCTGCTGGGAATTATTCTTAATTACATTAGTCTTTGGACTTTACCATCATAAAACATCTCATATAAATTAACTTAATTATCAGTATTAAAGTAGAGTAAATGTGACCCTTCTATCACTTATTGACATCTGGACAATGTAGGCCAGGCGTCAGTGGGGAAGGAGGGCAGCCATTGTTGATATTAGACCAGAGGCTCACGGGAGCAAATTCGGCTCCTGTTAATTTTACTTGGACGTAGTGTTATGGAAACCAAAGGTGTACCATTATCAACACGCTGTCAACAAATCAAGTTAAGTGTTCTTTCCGAAACCCATTATCTATCATTAGTGGCCATTAATGTCATTGGGTTGGGGTAGCCGGTTAGAGCACGAGATAGCCTCAAACTAAAGGTAATTAAGCCAGGTCTTTATTGTTCCATGTATAGTGTTTTCTCTGATATACCTGTCATATATAGGAATCTGGCTTTTACAGCAAGCGCCCTTTTAACAGGTCAAGACGAGGACGGCATATGCTTTGTGCATCAGTTACCAGGGTGATGGAAGCTACCTCAAAGAGGGAAAATGTGGTGTCTACATCCTGGTTATACCTGCTGTACAAATAAGATAAGGAACCTCTTCAATGTATGTAGTCTATTACTGTAGTTTGATTGGCTGCATATATATAAATTTAATTAATATAAACCCCCCTAATGTGTAGAGGATCGATTTGTGAGATTATGAGATTATTGCAGAAATACAGTCCACTTAACATCATACAAATTGCTATCGAAGTATATAAATTAACGTAAATATAAATTCATATAAATTAAATAAATATAAATCTCACAGGTCGGTTCCCACACAAGGTGATGGAGACGATCGTGAGAAAAAACTTGGTAGCACATCTGGAGAGAAGGGACTTCGTGACAAATCAACAACATGGGTTCAGGGAGGGTAAATCTTGCCTGACTGGCTTAATAGAATTCTATGACCAGGTAATACAGATTAAGCAAGAAAGAGAGGGCTGGGCAGACTGCATTTTCTTGGATTGTCAGAAAGCCTTTGACACAGTACCGCATAAGAGGCTGGTACATAAGCTGGAGAGACAGGCAGGTGTAGCTGGTAAGGTGCTCCAGTGGATAAGGGAGTACCTAAGCAATAGGAAGCAGAGAGATACGGTGAGGGGTGAGACCTCCGATTGGCGTGAAGTCACCAGTGGAGTCCCATAGGGCTCTGTACTCGGTCCTATCTTGTTTCTGATATATGTAAATGATCTCCCGGAGGGTATAGATTCATTTCTCTCAATGTTTGCGGACGATGCCAAAATTATGAGAAGGATTAAGACAGAAGAGGACTGTTTGAGGCTTCAAGAAGACCTAGACAAACTGCAGGATGGTCGAACAAGTGGTTGTTAGAGTTTAACCCAACCAAATGTAATATAATTAAGATAGGTGCAGGAGCAGGAGGCCAAATACAAGGTATTATCTGGGAGAGGAAATTCTTCAGGAGTCAGAGAAAGAAAAAGACTTGGGAGTTGATATCATGCCAGACCTGTCTCCTGCAGCACATATCAAGAGGATAACATCAGCGGCATATGCCAGGCTGGCCAACATACGAACGGCATTCAGAAATTTTGGTAAGAATCATTCAGAACTTTGTATACCACATATGTCAGGCCAATCCTGGAGTATGCAGCCCCAGCATGGAGTCCATATCTAGTCAAGGATAAGACTAAACTGGAAAAGGTTCAAAGATTTTCCACCAGACTAGTACCCGAGCTGAGAGGTATGAGCTACGAGGAGAGACTACTGGAATTAGACCTCACTTCACTGGAAGACAGAAGAGTTAGGGGGGACATGATCACCACATTCAAGATTCTCAATGGAATTGATAGGGTAGATAAAGGCAGGCTATTTAACACAAAGGGCACACGCACAAGGGGACACAGGTGGAAACTGAGTGCCCAAATGAGCCACAGAGATATTAGAAAGAACTTTTTTAGTGTCAGAGTGGTGGACAAATGGAATGCATTAGGAAGTGAGGTGGTGGAGGCTGACTCCATACACAGTTTCAAGTGTAGATATGATAGAGCCCAATAGGCTCAGGAATCTTTACACTTGTTGATTGATGGTTGAGAGGCGGGATCAAAGAGCAAGAGCTTAACCCCCGCAAGCACAACTAGGTGAGTACACACACACACACACACCACACACACACACACACACACACACACACACACACACACACACACACACACACACACACACACTGGACTGGGCACTGGAAACTGAGTACCCAAATGAGCCACAGAGATATTAGAAAAAACTTTTTTAGTGTCAGAGTAGTTGACAAATGGAATGCAT
>NW_025571331.1:0-32175 GCF_020424385.1 Procambarus clarkii | reverse complement strand
GTACTCCACCACTGGAACAACACCCACGTGTACTCCACCACTGGAACAACACCCACGTGTACTCCACCACTGGAACAACACCCACGTGTACTCCACCACTGGAACAACACCCACGTGTACTCCACCACTGGAACAACACCCACGTGTACTCCACCACTGGAACAACACCCACGTGTACTCCACCACTGGAACAACACCCACGTGTACTCCACCACTGGAACAACACCCACGTGTACTCCACCACTGGAACAACACTCACGTGTACTCCACCACTGGAACAACACTCACGTGTACTCCACCACTGGAACAACACCCACGTGTACTCCACCACTGGAACAACACAACCACGTGTACTCCACCACTGGAACAACACCCACGTGTACTCCACCACTGGAACAACACCCACGTGTACTCCACCACTGGAACAACACCCACGTGTACTCCACCACTGGAACAACACCCACGTGTACTCCACCACTGGAACAACACCCACGTGTACTCCACCACTGGAACAACACCCACGTGTACTCCACCACTGGAACAACACCCACGTGTACTCCACCACTGGAACAACACCCACGTGTACTCCACCACTGGAACAACACCCACGTGTACTCCACCACTGGAACAACACCCACGTGTACTCCACCACTGGAACAACACCCACGTGTACTCCACCACTGGAACAACACCCACGTGTACTCCACCACTGGAACAACACCCACGTGTACTCCACCACTGTGTACTCCACCACTGGAACAACACCCACGTGTACTCCACCACTGGAACAACACCCACGTGTACTCCACCACTGGAACAACACCCACGTGTACTCCACCACTGGAACAACACCCACGTGTACTCCACCACTGGAACAACACCCACGTGTACTCCACCACTGGAACAACACCCACGTGTACTCCACCACTGGAACAACACCCACGTGTACTCCACCACTGGAACAACACCCACGTGTACTCCACCACTGGAACAACACCCACGTGTACTCCACCACTGGAACAACACCCACGTGTACTCCACCACTGGAACAACACCCACGTGTACTCCACCACTGGAACAACACCCACGTGTACTCCACCACTGGAACAACACTCACGTGTACTCCACCACTGGAACAACACCCACGTGTACTCCACCACTGGAACAACACCCACGTGTACTCCACCACTGGAACAACACCCACGTGTACTCCACCACTGGAACAACACCCACGTGTACTCCACCACTGGAACAACACCCACGTGTACTCCACCACTGGAACAACACCCACGTGTACTCCACCACTGGAACAACACCCACGTGTACTCCACCACTGGAACAACACCCACGTGTACTCCACCACTGGAACAACACCCACGTGTACTCCACCACTGGAACAACACTCACGTGTACTCCACCACTGGAACAACACCCACGTGTACTCCACCACTGGAACAACACTCACGTGTACTCCACCACTGGAACAACACCCACGTGTACTCCACCACTGGAACAACACCCACGTGTACTCCACCACTGGAACAACACCCACGTGTACTCCACCACTGGAACAACACCCACGTGTACTCCACCACTGGAACAACACCCACGTGTACTCCACCACTGGAACAACACCCACGTGTACTCCACCACTGGAACAACACCCACGTGTACTCCACCACTGGAACAACACCCACGTGTACTCCACCACTGGAACAACACCCACGTGTACTCCACCACTGGAACAACACCCACGTGTACTCCACCACTGGAACAACACCCACGTGTACTCCACCACTGGAACAACACCCACGTGTACTCCACCACTGGAACAACACCCACGTGTACTCCACCACTGGAACAACACCCACGTGTACTCCACCACTGGAACAACACCCACGTGTACTCCACCACTGGAACAACACCCACGTGTACTCCACCACTGGAACAACACCCACGTGTACTCCACCACTGGAACAACACCCACGTGTACTCCACCACTGGAACAACACCCACGTGTACTCCACCACTGGAACAACACCCACGTGTACTCCACCACTGGAACAACCCACGTGTACTCCACCACTGGAACAACACCCACGTGTACTCCACCACTGGAACAACACCCACGTGTACTCCACCACTGGAACAACACCCACGTGTACTCCACCACTGGAACAACACCCACGTGTACTCCACCACTGGAACAACACCCACGTGTACTCCACCACTGGAACAACACCCACGTGTACTCCACCACTGGAACAACACCCACGTGTACTCCACCACTGGAACAACACCCACGTGTACTCCACCACTGGAACAACACCCACGTGTACTCCACCACTGGAACAACACCCACGTGTACTCCACCACTGGAACAACACCCACGTGTACTCCACCACTGGAACAACACCCACGTGTACTCCACCACTGGAACAACACCCACGTGTACTCCACCACTGGAACAACACCCACGTGTACTCCACCACTGGAACAACACCCACGTGTACTCCACCACTGGAACAACACCCACGTGTACTCCACCACTGGAACAACACCCACGTGTACTCCACCACTGGAACAACACCCACGTGTACTCCACCACTGGAACAACACCCACGTGTACTCCACCACTGGAACAACACCCACGTGTACTCCACCACTGGAACAACACCCACGTGTACTCCACCACTGGAACAACACCCACGTGTACTCCACCACTGGAACAACACCCACGTGTACTCCACCACTGGAACAACACTCACGTGTACTCCACCACTGGAACAACACCCACGTGTACTCCACCACTGGAACAACACCCACGTGTACTCCACCACTGGAACAACACCCACGTGTACTCCACCACTGGAACAACACCCACGTGTACTCCACCACTGGAACAACACCCACGTGTACTCCACCACTGGAACAACACCCACGTGTACTCCACCACTGGAACAACACCCACGTGTACTCCACCACTGGAACAACACCCACGTGTACTCCACCACTGGAACAACACCCACGTGTACTCCACCACTGGAACAACACCCACGTGTACTCCACCACTGGAACAACACCCACGTGTACTCCACCACTGGAACAACACCCACGTGTACTCCACCACTGGAACAACACCCACGTGTACTCCACCACTGGAACAACACTCCACGTGTACTCCACCACTGGAACAACACCCACGTGTACTCCACCACTGGAACAACACCCACGTGTACTCCACCACTGGAACAACACCCACGTGTACTCCACCACTGGAACAACACCCACGTGTACTCCACCACTGGAACAACACCCACGTGTACTCCACCACTGGAACAACACCCACGTGTACTCCACCACTGGAACAACACCCACGTGTACTCCACCACTGGAACAACACCCACGTGTACTCCACCACTGGAACAACACCCACGTGTACTCCACCACTGGAACAACACCCACGTGTACTCCACCACTGGAACAACACTGGACTCCACCACTGGAACAACACCCACGTGTACTCCACCACTGGAACAACACCCACGTGTACTCCACCACTGGAACAACACTCACGTGTACTCCACCACTGGAACAACACCCACGTGTACTCCACCACTGGAACAACACCCACGTGTACTCCACCACTGGAACAACACCCACGTGTACTCCACCACTGGAACAACACTCACGTGTACTCCACCACTGGAACAACACCCACGTGTACTCCACCACTGGAACAACACCCACGTGTACTCCACCACTGGAACAACACCCACGTGTACTCCACCACTGGAACAACACCCACGTGTACTCCACCACTGGAACAACACCCACGTGTACTCCACCACTGGAACAACACCCACGTGTACTCCACCACTGGAACAACACCCACGTGTACTCCACCACTGGAACAACACCCACGTGTACTCCACCACTGGAACAACACCCACGTGTACTCCACCACTGGAACAACACCCACGTGTACTCCACCACTGGAACAACACCACGTGTACTCCACCACTGGAACAACACCCACGTGTACTCCACCACTGGAACAACACCCACGTGTACTCCACCACTGGAACAACACCCACGTGTACTCCACCACTGGAACAACACCCACGTGTACTCCACCACTGGAACAACACTCACGTGTACTCCACCACTGGAACAACACCCACGTGTACTCCACCACTGGAACAACACCCACGTGTACTCCACCACTGGAACAACACCCACGTGTACTCCACCACTGGAACAACACCCACGTGTACTCCACCACTGGAACAACACCCACGTGTACTCCACCACTGGAACAACACCCACGTGTACTCCACCACTGGAACAACACCCACGTGTACTCCACCACTGGAACAACACCCACGTGTACTCCACCACTGGAACAACACCCACGTGTACTCCACCACTGGAACAACACCCACGTGTACTCCACCACTGGAACAACACCCACGTGTACTCCACCACTGGAACAACACCCACGTGTACTCCACCACTGGAACAACACCCACGTGTACTCCACCACTGGAACAACACCCACGTGTACTCCACCACTGGAACAACACCCACGTGTACTCCACCACTGGAACAACACCCACGTGTACTCCACCACTGGAACAACACCCACGTGTACTCCACCACTGGAACAACACCTCCACGTGTACTCCACCACTGGAACAACACCCACGTGTACTCCACCACTGGAACAACACTCACGTGTACTCCACCTCTGGAGCAACACCCACGTGTACTCCACCACTGGAGGAACACCCACGTGTACTCCACCACTGGAACAACACTCACGTGTACTCCACCACTGGAACAACACCCACGTGTACTCCACCACTGGAACAACACTCACGTGTACTCCACCACTGGAACAACACCCACGTGTACTCCACGACTGGAAAAACACCCCTTGTACTCCACCACTGGAACAACACCCACGTGTACTCCACCACTGGAACAACACCCACGTGTACTCCACCACTGGAACAACACCCACGTGTACTCCACCACTGGAACAACACCCACGTGTACTCCACGACTGGAAAAACACCCCTTGTACTCCACCACTGGAACAACACCCACGTGTACTCCACCACTGGAACAACACCCACGTGTACTCCACCACTGGAACAACACCCACGTGTAATCTACCACTGGAGACACGTGTACTCCACCACTGGAACAACACCCACGTGTACTCCACCACTGGAACAACACCCACGTGTACTCCACCACTGGAACAACACCCACGTGTACTCCACCACTGGAACAACACCCACGTGTACTCCACCACTGGAACAACACCCACGTGTACTCCACCACTGGAACAACACCCACGTGTACTCCACCACTGGAACAACACCCACGTGTACTCCACCACTGGAACAACACCCACGTGTACTCCACCACTGTGTACTCCACCACTGGAACAACACCCACGTGTACTCCACCACTGGAACAACACCCACGTGTACTCCACCACTGGAACAACACCCACGTGTACTCCACCACTGGAACAACACTCCACGTGTACTCCACCACTGGAACAACACCCACGTGTACTCCACCACTGGAACAACACCCACGTCACGTGTACTCCACCACTGGAACAACACCCACGTGTACTCCACCACTGGAACAACACCCACGTGTACTCCACCACTGGAACAACACCCACGTGTACTCCACCACTGGAACAACACCCACGTGTACTCCACCACTGGAACAACACCCACGTGTACTCCACCACTGGAACAACACCCACGTGTACTCCACCACTGGAACAACACCCACGTGTACTCCACCACTGGAACAACACCCACGTGTACTCCACCACTGGAACAACACCCACGTGTACTCCACCACTGGAACAACACCCACGTGTACTCCACCACTGGAACAACACCCACGTGTACTCCACCACTGGAACAACACCCACGTGTACTCCACCACTGGAACAACACCCACGTGTACTCCACCACTGGAACAACACCCACGTGTACTCCACCACTGGAACAACACCCTCCACCACTGGAACAACACCCACGTGTACGTGTACTCCACCACTGGAACAACACCCACGTGTACTCCACCACTGGAACAACACCCACGTGTACTCCACCACTGGAACAACACCCACGTGTACTCCACCACTGGAACAACACCCACGTGTACTCCACCACTGGAACAACGTGTACTCCACCACTGGAACAACACCCACGTGTACTCCACCACTGGAACAACACCCACGTGTACTCCACCACTGGAACAACACCCACGTGTACTCCACCACTGGAACAACACCCACGTGTACTCCACCACTGGAACAACACCCACGTGTACTCCACCACTGGAACAACACCCTCACGTGTACTCCACCACTGGAACAACACCCACGTGTACTCCACCACTGGAACAACACCCACGTGTACTCCACCACTGGAACAACACCCACGTGTACTCCACCACTGGAACAACACCCACGTGTACTCCACCACTGGAACAACACCCACGTGTACTCCACCACTGGAACAACACCCACGTGTACTCCACCACTGGAACAACACCCACGTGTACTCCACCACTGGAACAACACCCACGTGTACTCCACCACTGGAACAACACCCACGTGTACTCCACCACTGGAACAACACCCACGTGTACTCCACCACTGGAACAACACTCACGTGTACTCCACCACTGGAACAACACCCACGTGTACTCCACCACTGGAACAACACCCACGTGTACACGTGTACTCCACCACTGGAACAACACCCACGTGTACTCCACCACTGGAACAACACCCACGTGTACTCCACCACTGGAACAACACCCACGTGTACTCCACCACTGGAACAACACCCACGTGTACTCCACCACTGGAACAACACCCACGTGTACTCCACCACTGGAACAACACCCACGTGTACTCCACCACTGGAACAACACCCACGTGTACTCCACCACTGGAACAACACCCACGTGTACTCCACCACTGGAACAACACCCACGTGTACTCCACCACTGGAACAACACCCACGTGTACTCCACCACTGGAACAACACCCACGTGTACACGTGTACTCCACCACTGGAACAACACCCACGTGTACTCCACCACTGGAACAACACCCACGTGTACTCCACCACTGGAACAACACCCACGTGTACTCCACCACTGGAACAACACTCACGTGTACTCCACCACTGGAACAACACCCACGTGTACTCCACCACTGGAACAACACCCACGTGTACTCCACCACTGGAACAACACCCACGTGTACTCCACCACTGGAACAACACCCACGTGTACTCCACCACTGGAACAACACCCACGTGTACTCCACCACTGGAACAACACCCACGTGTACTCCACCACTGGAACAACACCCACGTGTACTCCACCACTGGAACAACACCCACGTGTACTCCACCACTGGAACAACACCCACGTGTACTCCACCACTGGAACAACACCCACGTGTACTCCACCACTGGAACAACACCCACGTGTACTCCACCACTGGAACAACACCCACGTGTACTCCACCACTGGAACAACACCCACGTGTACTCCACCACTGGAACAACACCCACGTGTACTCCACCACTGGAACAACACCCACGTGTACTCCACCACTGGAACAACACCCACGTGTACTCCACCACTGGAACAACACTCACGTGTACTCCACCACTGGAACAACACCCACGTGTACTCCACCACTGGAACAACACCCACGTGTACTCCACCACTGGAACAACACCCACGTGTACTCCACCACTGGAACAACACCACGTGTACTCCACCACTGGAACAACACCCACGTGTACTCCACCACTGGAACAACACCCACGTGTACTCCACCACTGGAACAACACCCACGTGTACTCCACCACTGGAACAACACCCACGTGTACTCCACCACTGGAACAACACCCACGTGTACTCCACCACTGGAACAACACCCACGTGTACTCCACCACTGGAACAACACCCACGTGTACTCCACCACTGGAACAACACCCACGTGTACTCCACCACTGGAACAACACCCACGTGTACTCCACCACTGGAACAACACCCACGTGTACTCCACCACTGGAACAACACCCACGTGTACTCCACCACTGGAACAACACCCACGTGTACTCCACCACTGGAACAACACCCACGTGTACTCCACCACTGGAACAACACCCACGTGTACTCCACCACTGGAACAACACTCACGTGTACTCCACCACTGGAACAACACCCACGTGTACTCCACCACTGGAACAACACCCACGTGTACTCCACCACTGGAACAACACCCACGTGTACTCCACCACTGGAACAACACCCACGTGTACTCCACCACTGGAACAACACCCACGTGTACTCCACCACTGGAACAACACCCACGTGTACTCCACCACTGGAACAACACCCACGTGTACTCCACCACTGGAACAACACCCACGTGTACTCCACCACTGGAACAACACCCACGTGTACTCCACCACTGGAACAACACCCACGTGTACTCCACCACTGTCCTGTACTCCACCACTGGAACAACACTCACGTGTACTCCACCACTGGAACAACACCCACGTGTACTCCACCACTGGAACAACACCCACGTGTACTCCACCACTGGAACAACACCCACGTGTACTCCACCACTGGAACAACACCCACGTGTACACGTGTACTCCACCACTGGAACAACACTCACGTGTACTCCACCACTGGAACAACACCCACGTGTACTCCACCACTGGAACAACACCCACGTGTACTCCACCACTGGAACAACACCCACGTGTACTCCACCACTGGAACAACACCCACGTGTACTCCACCACTGGAACAACACCCACGTGTACTCCACCACTGGAACAACACCCACGTGTACTCCACCACTGGAACAACACCCACGTGTACTCCACCACTGGAACAACACTCCACGTGTACTCCACCACTGGAACAACACCCACGTGTACTCCACCACTGGAACAACACCCACGTGTACTCCACCACTGGAACAACACCCACGTGTACTCCACCACTGGAACAACACCCACGTGTACTCCACCACTGGAACAACACCCACGTGTACTCCACCACTGGAACAACACCCACGTGTACTCCACCACTGGAACAACACTCACGTGTACTCCACCACTGGAACAACACCCACGTGTACTCCACCACTGGAACAACACCCACGTGTACTCCACCACTGGAACAACACCCACGTGTACTCCACCACTGGAACAACACCCACGTGTACTCCACCACTGGAACAACACCCACGTGTACTCCACCACTGGAACAACACCCACGTGTACTCCACCACTGGAACAACACCCACGTGTACTCCACCACTGGAACAACACCGTGCTGGGTTAGTACACACACACACACACACACACACATACACACACACACACACACACACACACACACACACACACACACACACACACACACACACACACACACACACACACACACACACACACTGGTGCTGACCTGTAGGGTGATGTTTGTTAGTGCTGGGTTAGTACACACACACACACACACACACACACACACACACACACACACACACACACACACACACACACACACACACACTGGTGCTGACCTGTAGGGTGATGTTTGTTAGTGCTGGGTTAGTACACACACACACACACACACACACACACACACACACACACACACACACACACACACACACACACACACACACACACACATGGGGACCCACATGGTGGTGCAGATACGTGGCGAGCTAAACTCTTGGAAGTGGCAACAAGGAATTTTCTGAGCCAGCATGTCAAGGAACCCACAAGAATGAGAGGCAATGATGAACCAGCTAGACTCGACTTAATATTCACCCTAAATGAGTCAGAAATAAGGGAAGTCAAAGTTGAAGCCCCCATAGGAATGAGTGACCACAGTGTACTGACCTTTGAGTACTTGGTGGAGGTAGGGATAACCTATCCAAGGATGGGAGTGGAGGGGAAAAGACTGAATTACCGAAGAGGAAAATATGACGAGATGAGGAACTTCCTAATGGGAATACCATGGGAAACAGAACTTAGAGACAAGAATGTGCAGGTCATGATGGATATTGTCACCCAAAAGTGCCAGGAAGCTGCAGACAGGTTTATCCCCGTCCAAAAGGAGAAAAACGAAAAACAACAGAAAAACCCATGGTTCAACCAGGAATGTAAGGTAGCGAAACAACTGAGTAAAAGAACATGGAGAAACTACAGAAATAACAGAACACCAGAGAGCAGGGAGAGGTACCAGAGGGCCAGAAATGAGTACATCAGAGTGAGGAGGGAAGCAGAGAGACAGTTTGAAAATGACATCGCGAGTAAAGCCAAGACCCAACCAAAGCTGCTCCACAGCCATATCAGGAGGAAAACAGCAGTGAAGGAACAAGTGATGAAGCTGCGGAAAGGGGAGAACAGATACACAGAGAATGACAAGGAGGTGTGTGAAGAACTCAACAAGAGATTCCAGGAGGTCTTCACAATAGAACAAGGAGAAGCCCCTGCACTAAATGAGGAGGCGGCAACCTTGGAAACCTTGGAGGAATTTGACCTCACCAGTGATGAGGTCAAAAGGTGTCTGCTGGAGCTAGATGTGACAAAGGCTGTTGGGCCTGATAGAATCTCACCATGGATACTAAAGGAAGGTGCAGAAGCACTAAGTGTGCCACTCTCTATGGTGTATAACAGGTCACTGGAAACAGGAGACTTACCAGAAAGTTGGAAGACAGCTAACGTGGTCCCAATATACAAAAAGGGTGACAGGCAAGAGGCACTGAATTACAGGCCAGTTTCCTTAACTTGTATACCATGCAAGGTGCTGGAGAAGATCGTGAGGAAAAGGCTCGTAGAGCATCTGGAGGGAAATAACTTTGTAACGCACCACCAACATGGGTTCAGAGATGGTAAATCGTGCCTCACAGGGTTAATAGAATTTTATGACCAGGCAACGAAAATTAGGCAGGAAAGAGAAGGGTGGGCCGACTGCATTTTCCTGGATTGCCAAAAAGCCTTCGACACAGTACCCCATAAAAGGCTGTTAAAAAAGTTGGAGCAACAGGCAGGAGTAAAAGGGAAGGTGCTCCAGTGGATAAGGGAGTACTTAAGCAACAGGAAACAGCGAGTAACGGTGAGGGGGAAGACATCAGAGTGGCGAGATGTCACCAGCGGAGTCCCACAGGGCTCAGTACTTGGACCCATCCTGTTTCTAATATATGTGAACGATCTTCCAGAGGGTATAGACTCATTCCTCTCGATGTTTGCTGATGATGCAAAAATTATGAGAAGAATCAAGACGGATGAAGATAGACAGAGACTACAGGATGACCTGGATAAACTGGAGGAATGGTCTAGAAAATGGCTGCTGAAGTTCAACTCTGGAAAGTGTAAGGTGATGAAATTAGGCGAAGGGAGCAGGAGGCTGAACACAAGGTATCATCTGGGAGGGGAAATCCTGCAAGAATCAAATAGAGAGAAGGATCTGGGGGTTGATATCACACCGAACCTGTCCCCAGAGGCCCACATCAAAAGAATATCATCAGCGGCATATGCTAGACTGGCCAACATAAGAACTGCCTTCAGAAACTTGTGTAAGGAATCTTTCAGAACCCTGTATACCACTTATGTAAGACCAATCCTGGAGTATGCAGCTCCAGCCTGGAGTCCATACCTAGTTAAACACAAGACAAAGTTAGAGAAGATTCAGCGGTATGCCACCAGGCTCGTCCCGGAACTGAGAGGATTGAGCTACGAGGAAAGGCTAAAGGAGCTGAACCTCACATCCCTGGAAAACAGAAGAGTAAGGGGAGACATGATAACCACCTACAAAATTCTCAGGGGAATTGACAGGGTGGACAAAGACAAACTCTTCAGCACGGGTGGGACACGAACAAGGGGACACAGGTGGAAACTTAGTACCCAGATGAGCCACAGAGACGTTAGAAAGAATTTTTTCAGTGTCAGAGTAGTTAATAAATGGAATGCACTAGGAAGTGATGTGGTGGAGGCTGACTCCATACACAGTTTCAAATGTAGGTATGATAGAGCCCAGTAGGCTCAGGAATCTGTACACCAGTTGATTGACAGTTGAGAGGCGGGACCAAAGAGCCAAAGCTCAACCCCCGCAAGCACAATTAGGTGAGTACACACACACACACACACACACACACACTGGTGCTGACCTGTAGGGTGATGTTTGTTAGTGCTGGGTTAGTACACACACACACACACACACACACACACACACACACACACACACACACACACACACACACACACACACACACACAATGATCACCCAGAGGGTATAGACTCATTCCTCTCAATGTTTGCTGACGACGCCAAAATTATGAGAAGGATTAAGACAGAGGAGGACAGCTTGAGGCTTCAAGAAGACCTGGGCAAGCTGCAGGAATGGCGAACAAATGGCTGTTAGAGTTTAATCCAAGCAAATGTAATGTAATGAAGATAGGGGTAGGAAGCAGGAGACCAGATACAAGGTATCAATTGGGAGATAAAATACTTCAAGAGGCCGAGAGAGAGAAAGACCTGGGGGTTGATATCACGCCAGACCTGTCCCCTGAAGCTCATATCAAAAGGATAACAGCAGCAGCATATGCCAGGTTGGCTAACATAAGAACGGGTCTTTAGAAACTTGTGTAAGGAATCATTCAGAACATTATATATCACATATGTCAGACCAATCCTGGAGTATGCGGCACCAGCATGGAGTCCATATCTAGTCAAGGATAAGACTAAAATGGAAAAGGTTCAAAGGTTTGCCACCAGACTAGTACCCGAGCTGAGAGGTATGAGCTACGAGGAGAGACTACGGGAATTAAACCTCACTTCGTTGGAAGACAGAAGAGTTAGGGGGGACATGATCACCACATTCAAGATCCTCAAGGGAATCGACTGGGTTGATAAAGACAGGCTGTTTAACACAAGGGGCACACGCACTAGGGGACACAGGTGGAAACTGAGTGCCCAAATGAGCCACAGAGATATTAGAAAGAACTTTTTTAGTGTCAGAGTGGTTGACAAATGTAATGCATTAGGAAGTGATGTGGTGGAGGCTGACTCCATACACAGTTTCAAGTGTAGATATGATAGAGCCCAATAGGCTCAGGAACCTGTACACCTGTTGATTGACGGTTGAGAGGCGGGATCAAAGAGCCAGAGCTCAACCCCCGCAAACACAACTAGGTGAGTACAACTAGGTGAGTACACACACACACACACACACACACACACACACACACACACTCTCTGTCTCTCTCTGTCTGTCTGTCAGTCTGTCTGTCTCTCTCTCTCTCTCTCTCTCTCTCTCTCTCTCTCTCTCTCTCTCTCTCTCTCACACACACACACACACACACATACACACACACACACTCATAGGGAAATCATGGAAGGGATACAAACTCGGGCTTGCAAACGCAGGAGGACAATCGCAGCTGGAACAAACACAGAGGATGAGGGGGAACAGGAAGACTGGATGAAGGAAGTACTCCAGCAAATGCGGAATGAATTCAGTGAAGGACTGAGGGTAATGAGGGAGACAGTAGCCAACCTGCAAGATGATCTAAGGGCAGCAAAGGAGGAGATAAGATACCTAAAGGAGACTCTTCCACAATACCAGACACAAACCGTACCTCAGGGAGATGGGATTGCGACTGTGGAGGGGACCACCACAACCCAGCTCTCATTTGCTGAGATGCTTAAAAAGAGCCCTGAAGCTAGGTCTGCAGTTAAGGAAGTTGCCATGGAAGTGGCTTCCTCTCAGGAAGCAGCTAGATGTACTTGCCGGCTGATAGAGAAAAAGAGCAGTAGTAGTAGCAGGCATTAAAGAGCAAACAGGGACCAGCCCAAAGGAGCTGAGAGACAAGAACAAAACCGCAGTTACCAGATCCTTAAAGAGGTAAGGATGGAGGGAACTGCCCAAAATGTTGAAAAGGTTTTCAGGCTTGGAAAGTTCAACAAGGACAGGGGCCGAATGATAAAGGTGATATTCATGAGCGAAATCACGAAAGAGGAACTGTTAGCAAGGAAGAGCGGTCTAGCAAATGTTCCGAAGTTCAAAAAAGTATTCCTGCAGAGGGATATGACAAGGCAAGAGAGAATACAGGCAGCAGAAGCGAGGAAGGAGTGCAGGGAGAGAGAAAGGATTCAGAGTACCACAACCCAGAACCCTACAATCCCAGAGGGAAGTGGAGAACCCTCCTCAAACAGTGCAACAGCCACAGGGATTGGGGCACCACCCCCACATTCTACCCAACAGACACCCAACCTGCCCCATCCCCTATCAGTCCCCCACTAAGTACCCACCTAGGGCAAACCCCCCTCCTCCCACTCACCCTCCTCCTCCCACTCATCCCTCTCCCCAGGACCTCTCTTCTCTCCCATCCCCCAAGCCCTCCCTTCTCCCACATGCTTTCCCGTCTCTCCCACCCCCAAGCCCTCCCTTCTCCTCCGCCCCCACTCTCCCCCACCCCACCTAAGTCTTCCCCTCTCCCCCAATCCCCTAAACCCTCCTCTCTTCCTCACCCACCTCAGCCCTCCTTTTTCCCCCACGCCCCCCAAGCCCTCCACCCTTTTCTCACCCCCCCCATCTCCATTATCCCCCAAAGCCTCTCCTCTCCCCATGCTTCCCCAACCCTCCCTCTCTCAACCCCCCCCCAACCCTCCCCCTCTAACTCTCCCCCCCAACCCTCTCCTTCTCACTCTCCCCCCCTACCCTCCCCCTCTTACCCACCCCCTCTCCCCCACCACCCCCCTCTC
Source organism: Procambarus clarkii (assembly GCF_020424385.1). Classification (NCBI taxonomy): domain Eukaryota; kingdom Metazoa; phylum Arthropoda; class Malacostraca; order Decapoda; family Cambaridae; genus Procambarus; species Procambarus clarkii. The sequence goes on along the minus strand of NW_025571331.1, from coordinate 17,311 downwards.
CCCCAACCCCCCATGCCCTCCCTCCTCCCCCAGTCTCCCTGTGCCAGGTCCCCCCAGCTCCCACTCATCCCAGATCCCAAAGGTCCCCCCCAGAGAAGAAGCAGAAGAGAGTCAGTTTCAGGGTGATGTACTCGAACATAGATGGGATCACAAGCAAGACAAGTGAACTAAGGGAAAGAGCACAAGAAGTGAACCCAGATGTAATCAGACTCACTGAAACAAAACTCTCTGGAATCATAATGAATGCCATGTTACCCCAGGAGTACACAGTAATAAGGAAAGAGAGGGAAGGCAGGGGAGGAGGCGGAGTGGCCCTACTCATGAGAAAGGAATGGAGTTTTAAGGAGATGGCTATCCCGGGCTGTGAGGAGTTCAGAGACTACATAACAGGCACCATGATAATGGGAGGACCAAGAATAGTAGTAACAGTAATATACAACCCTCCACCAAATGACAGAAGACCCAGTCAAGAGTACGAAAACAACAACATGGCAGTTAACACTATAATTGAGAGGGCAGCCTCTGCTGCCTGTAGAAATAGATCCCACCTGCTCATCATGGGCAACTTCAATCACGGAAGGATTAACTGGGAGAACAAGGAACCGCATGGAGGCGAGGATACGTGGAGAGGCAAACTATTGGAGGTGGTGACAAGCAACTTTTTAACCCAGCAAGTCGGAGAACCCACAAGGATGAGAGGCAATGACGAACCAGCGAGACTCGACCTAGTCTCCACTCTGAACGACTCCGACATAAGAGAAATCGGTTTTGAGGACCCAGTAGGAATGAGTGTACCACCACAGTGTAATGGTGTTTGAGTACTTGATTGAAGAAGGGTTATTGAACTCGTGGAGGGATACCGAAACCAAAAGGTTAGCATACTGAAAGGGAAACTATGAGGGGATAAGAAAATTCCTAACAGAAATAGCATTGGAAACAGAGCTCAGGGGAAAGACGGCCCAAGATATGATGGATTACATCACGCAGAAGTGCAAGGACGCAGCAAACAAGTTTGTCCCAGTCCAAAAGGAAAACAGAGAATTGAAAATGAGAAACCCATGGTTTAATCAGAGATGTAGGCTAGCTAAGCAGCAAAGTAAAAGGGCATGGAGAAACTATAGGAATAACAGGACACTGGAGAGCAGAGAAAGATACCAGAATGCCAGGAATGAATATGTCAGGATGAGAAGAGAGGCAGTAAGACAATACGAAAATGACATCGCAAGCAAGGCAAAGACTTAGCCTAAATTGTTGCATAGCTACATCAGGAGAAAAACAACAGTAAAGGAACAGGTTATGAAATTAAGGATAGGGGCAGAAGGATTCACTACAAATGACAAGGAAGTGTGTGAGGAATTGAATAAGAAATTCCAGGAGGTCTTCACCTTAGAGCAAAGAGAAATTCCAGAGATAAGTGAGGGAATAGCTAACCAGGAACCACTGGAAGAGTTTGAGATTACCAGCGGGGAAGTAAGGAAGTGTTTACTAGAGTTGGATGTGACAAAGGCTATAGGCCCAGACGGAATCTCCCCTTGGGTTCTAAAGGAAGGAGCAAGAGAACTGAGCCTACCACTCTCCATAGTGTATATCGAATCACTGGCAACAGGGGAACTGCCAGATATTTGGAAAGCAGCTAACGTAGTCCCGGTATACAAGAAAGGGGATAGACAGGAGGCACTGAACTACAGGCCAGTGTCCCTAACCTGCATACCATGCAAGCTGATGGAGAAGATTGTGCGAAAAAAACTAGTGGAGCGTCTGGAGCGAAGGAACTTTGTAACACAGCATCAACATGGCTTCAAGGATGGCAGGTCCTGCCTCACAGGGTTACTTGAATTCTACGACCAGGCAACAAATATAAGGTAAGAAAGAGAAGGGTGGGCAGACTGCATATTTTTGGATTGTCAGAAAGCCTTTGATACAGTGCCACACAAGAAGCTAGTGCAAAAGTTGGAGATGCAGGCTGGAGTGAAAGGGAAGGTACTCCGGTGGATAGAGGAGTACCTAAGCAACAGGAGACAACGAGTCTGTGTGAGGGGTGAGGTCTCAGATTGGCGAGACGTCACAAGTGGAGTCCCGCAGGGGTCAGTCCTTGGACCTATACTATTTCTGGTATACGTAAATGATCTCCCAGAGGGTATAGATTCGTTCCTCTCAATGTTTGCCGACGATGCAAAAATTATGAGGAGGATTGAAACAGAGGATGATAGTAGGAGGCTACAAGATGACCTAGATAGACTGAGTGAATGGTCCAACAAATGGCTGTTGAAGTTCAACCCGAGTAAATGCAAAGTAATGAAACTAGGCAGTGGAAACAGGAGGCCAGACACAGGATACAGAATAGGAGATGAAGTACTTAATGAAACAGAGAGAAAGATCTAGGAGTTGATATCACACCAAACCTGTCTCCTGAAGCCCACATAAAGAGAATAACGTCTGCGGCATATGCGAGGCTGGCTAACATCAGAACGGCGTTCAGGAACCTGTGTAAGGAATCATTCAGAATCTTGTACACCCCATATGTAAGACCAATCCTGGAGTATGCGGCCCCAGCATGGAGCCCGTACCTTATCAAGCAGAAGACGAAGCTGGAAAAAGTCCAAAGGTATGCTACTAGACTAGTCCCAGAACTGAGCCCAATAGGCTCAGGAATCTGTACACCAGTTGATTGACGGTTGAGAGGCGGGACCAAAGAGCCAGAGCTCAACCCCCGCAAGCACAATTAGGTGAGTACAATTAGGTGAGTACACACACACATTAAGGAACAGTAGGAGAGGACAGAACTGGAGGCAAGTTCTGTAGTTAAGATAGGTTAGGTTAGGTTAGGTTAGGTTAGGTTAGGTTAGGTTAGGTTATGCTAGGTTAATTGTTGTTGTTGTTTAAGATTCGCTAACTAGAACAAAAAGTTCCAAGTAGCACGGGCTATGGTGAGCCCGTAGTTGGGTTGGTTAGGTTCGGTCAAATATCTACATAAGTTTTAACTCAAAATAAAAATAATTAGCTGATACATAGTGAAAAAGATAGCTTTATCATTTCATAAGAAAAAATTAGAAAAATATATAAACTCAGGAAAACTTGGCTTATGAGGCAAATCGGGCCTTGCATAGTAGGCCAAGTAATGCGTTCTGGCTACTAGGTACAACATATATAACAACATACAACATATACAAAAAACTGATGGCTTCCTGGGTGTGAGTTTTCAGTTGCATGTATGCCTAGGAACCATTCAGGTTTGTTCGCATATATATATATATATATATATATATATATATATATATATATATATATATATATATATATATATATATATATATATATATGTCGTACCTAGTAGCCAGAACGCACTTCTCAGCCTATTATGCAAGGCCCGATTTCCCTATTAAGCCAAGTTTTCCTTAATATATTTTCTCTAATTTTTTTTCTTATGAAATGATAAAGCTACCCATTGCATTATGTATGAGGCCATTTTTTTTTATTGATGTTAAAATTACCGTAGATATATGACCGAACCTAACCAACCCTACCTAACCTAACCTATATAGATAGGTTAGGCTAGGTAGCCGAAAAAATTAGATTAGGTTAGGTTGGTAGTCGAAAAAACATTAATTCATGAAAACTTGGCTTATTAGGCAAATCGGGCCTTGCATAGTAGGCTGAGAAGTGCGTTCTGGCTATATATATATATATATATATATATATATATATATATATATATATATATATATATATATATATATATATATATATTTTATTATAACGCTTTAAAAGAGACTAACGTCGTCTATGCCTTCAAATGCCCACTTGGGGACTGTAAGCTCCAAAAAACCCAGTATATAGGCAAGACAACAACATCTCTTTCTAGGCGTTTAACGATGCATAAGCAACAGGGCTCCATTAAGGAACATATAATCTCTTCCCATAACCAAACCATCGCCAGAGAAATCCTAGTAAACAACACAGAAATCATCGATAGATACAGCGATAGCAGGCGGCTTGACGTTTGCGAGGCACTACACATCAAGAAGTCAACACCAGCAATCAACAGCCAATTATTACACAACTATATTCTACCCACCTCAAGACTCCGCTCCAATATAGAAGCATCAAGAAATATGGACCAATAGGCTTTCTACAAACACTTCTATTCAATACCCATTGTTTCTGTTCTGTCTTGTGTTGATACTTTTAATACCCTATTAATATCCTCTCCTGTTCTGTCTTGTGTTAATGCCACATCACCCTTCCCACCTCACTCAAATATATATATATATATATATTATTAAATATGACCGAAAAAGTAAGATTAATAATTCTAACACGAATTTTCTCAATCTTTCGTACATTTCTTTTCACTGTTGGAGGTAAATAAAAAATCAATTCTCCAAAATTCATTTTTATTTCTAGTCTGACGCGACACGAGCGCGTTTCGTAAAACTTATTACATTTTCAATGACTTTAGTTTACAAATACACAACTGAATAGAACTTACGCATCTCCGATTTTATATCTACATTTGAGTGAGGTGGATAGGGTATTAATTTCATCAACACAAGACAGAACAAGAGGTGGTATTAATAGGGTATTAATTTCATCAACACAAGACAGAACACGAAACAATGGGTATTGAATAGAAGTGTTTGTAGAAAGCCTATTGGTCCATATTTCTTGATGCTTCTATATTGGAGCGGAGTCTTGAGGTGGGTAGAATATAGCTGTGCATTAATTGGCTGTTGATTGCTGGTGTTGACTTCTTGATGTGTAGTGCCACGCAAACGTCAAGCCGCCTGCTATCGCTGTATCTATCGATGATTTCTGTGTTGTTCACTAGGATTTCTCTGGCGATGGTTTGGTTGTGGGAAGAGATTATATGTTCCTTAATGGAGCCCTGTTGCTTATGCATCGTTAAACGCCTAGAAAGAGATGTTGTTGTCTTGCCTATATACTGGTTTTTTGGAGCTTACAGTCCCCAAGAGGGCATTTGAAGGCATAGACGACGTTAGTCTCTTTTAAAGCGTTCTGTTTTGTGTCTGGAGAGTTTTTCATGAGTAGGCTGGCCGTTTTTCTGGTTTTATAGTAAATCGTCAGTTGTATCCTCTGATTTTTGTCTGTAGGGATAACGTTTCTATTAACAATATCTTTCAGGACCCTTTCCTCCGTTTTATGAGCTGTGGAAAAGAAGTTCCTGTAAAATAGTCTAATAGGGGGTATAGGTGTTGTGTTAGTTGTCTCTTCAGAGGTTGCATGGCATTTCACTTCCCTTCTTATGATGTCTTCGACGAAACCATTGGAGAAGCCGTTGTTGACTAGGACCTGCCTTACCCTACAGAGTTCTTCGTCGACTTGCTTCCATTCTGAGCTGTGGCTGAGAGCACGGTCGACATAAGCGTTAACAGCACTCCTCTTGTACCTGTCTGGGCAGTCACTGTTGGCATTTAGGCACATTCCTATGTTCGTTTCCTAAGTGTAGACTGCAGTGTGGAAACCTCCGCTCTTTTCCATGACTGTTACATCTAGAAAGGGCAGCTTCCCACCCTTTTCCATCTCGTAAGTGAAACGCAACACGGAACTCTGCTCAAATGCCTCCTTCAGCTCCTGCAGATGTCTGACATCAGGTACCTGTGTAAAAATGTCGTCAACATACCTGCAGTATATGGCCGGTTTCAAGTTCATGTCGACTAAGACTTTTTGCTCGATGGTACCCATGTAGAAGTTTGCAAACAGGACACCTAGGGGAGAACCCATGGCGACCCCATCTACTTGCTTATACATGTGCCCATCCGGGCTCAAGAAGGGTGCCTCTTTAGTACAAGCTTGGAGTAGTTTCCTCAGAATATTTTCTGGTATGTCAACATACCAACATTTGACATACCAGAAAATATTCTGGTATGTCAAATGTCGTATTTGACATACCAGTTACGACAATATATGTCGTACCTAGTAGCCAGAACGCACTTCTCGGCCTGCTATTCAAGGCCCGATTTGCCTAATAAGCCAAGTTTTCGTGAATTAATTGTTTTTCGACTACCTAACCTACCTAACCTAACCTAACCTAACTTTTTCGGCTACCTAACATATATATATATATATATATATATATATATATATATATATATATATATATATATATATGTTGCCCGAAACGCATTGCGTAATAGTGGCTTTAGGCATTGTATGTACTAGCTCTATCTATATATCAATCCATTAATGTAACATCACTTGTATGTATATACCTTACCTGAATAAACATCTGAATCTGAATCTGAATATTATTAAATATGACCGAAAAAGTAAGATTAATAATTCTAACACGAATTTTCTCAATCTTTCGTACATTTCGTTTCACTGTTGGAGGTAAATCAAAAATCAATTCTCCAAAATTCATTTTTATTTCTAGTCTGACGCGACACGAGCGCGTTTCGTAAAACTTATTACATTTTCAAAGACTTTAGTTTATAAATACACAACTGAATAGAACTTACGCATCTCCGATTTTATATCTACATTTGAGTGAGGTGGATAGGGTATTAATTTCATCAACACAAGACAGAACAAGAGGTGGTATTAATAGGGTATTAATTTCATCAACACAAGACAGAACAAGAGTATTAATAGGGTATTAATTTCATCAACACAAGACAGAACACGAAACAATGGATATTGAATAGAAGTTTTTGTAGAAAGCCTATTGGTCCATATTTCTTGATGCTTCTATATTGGAGCGGAGTCTTGAGGTGGGTAGAATATAGTTGTGCAATAATTGGCTGTTGATTGCTGGTGTTGACTTCTTGATGTGTAGTGCCTCGCAAACGTCAAGCCGCCTGCTATCGCTGTATCTATCGATGATTTCTGTGTTGTTTACTAGGATTTCTCTGGCGATGGTTTGGTTGTGGGAAGAGATTATATGTTCCTTAATGGAGCCCTGTTGCTTATGCATCGTTAAACGCCTAGAAAGTGATGTTGTTGTCTTGCCTATATACTGGGTTTTTTGGAGCTTACAGTCCCCAAGAGGGCATTTGAAGGCATAGACGACGTTAGTCTCTTTTAAAGCGTTCTGTTTTGTGTCTGGAGAGTTTCTCATGAGTAGGCTAGCCGTTTTTCTGGTTTTATAGTAAATCGTCAGTTGTATCCTCTGATTTTTGTCTGTAGGGATAACGTTTCTATTAACAATATCTTTCAGGACCCTTTCCTCCGTTTTATGAGCTGTGGAAAAGAAGTTCCTGTAAAATAGTCTAATAGGGGGTATAGGTGTTCTGTTAGTTGTCTCTTCAGAGGTTGCATGGCTTTTCACTTTCCTTCTTATGATGTCTTCGACGAAACCATTGGAGAAGCCGTTATTGACTAGGACCTGCCTTACCCTACAGAGTTCTTCGTCGACTTGCTTCCATTCTGAGCTGTGGCTGAGAGCACGGTCGACATATGCGTTAACAACACTCCTCTTGTACCTGTCTGGGCAGTCGCTGTTGGCATTTAGGCACATTCCTATGTTTGTTTCCTTAGTGTAGACTGCAGTGTGGAAACCTCCGCCCTTTTCCATGACTGTTACATCTAGAAAGGGCAGCTTCCCATCCTTTTCCATCTCGTAAGTGAAACGCAGCACGGAACTCTGCTCAAATGCCTCCTTCAGCTCCTGCAGATGTCTGACATTGTGTTGATGAAATTAATACCCTATTAATACCACATCTTGTTCTGTCTTGTGTTAATGCCACATCACCCCTTCCACCTCACTCAAATGTAGATATAAAATCGGAGATGCGTAAGTTCTATTCACTTGTGTATTTGTGAACTAAAGTCTTTGAAAATGTAATAAGTTTTACGAAACGCGCTCGTGTCGCGTCAGACTAGAAATAAAAATGAATTTTGGAGAATTGATTTTTGATTTACCTCCAACAGTGAAACGAAATGTACGAAAGATTGAGAAAATTCGTGTTAGAATTATTAATCTTACTTTTTCGGTCATATTTAATAATATATATATATATATATATATATATATATATATATATATATATATATATATATATATATATATATATATATATATATATATATATATATATATATATATATATATATATATATGTCGTACCTAGTAGCCAGAACGCACTTCTCAGCCTACTATGCAAGGCCAGATTTGCCTAATAAGCCAAGTTTTCATGAATGTGTGTTCGATTACCTAACCTACCTAACCTAACCTAACCTAACTTTCTCGGCTACCTAACATAACCTAACCGATAATGATAGGTTAGGTTAGGTTAGGTAGGGTTGGTTAGGTTCGGTCATATATCTACGTTAATTTTGACTCCAATAAAAAAAAATTGACCTCAAACATAATGAAATGGGTAGCTTTATCATTTCATAAGAAAAAAATTAGAGAAAATATATTAATTCAGGAAAACTTGGCTTATTAAGCAAATTGGGCCTTGCATAGTAGGCTGAGAAGTGCGTTCTGGCTACTAGGTACGACATATATATATATATATATATATATATATATATATATATATATATATATATATATATATATATATATATATATATATATATATATATATATATATATATATATATATGAATATATATATATATATATATATATATATATATATATATATATGTCGTACCTAGTAGCCAGAACTCACTTTTCAGCCTACAATGCAAGGCCCGATTTGTCTAATCAGCCAAGTTTTTATGAATTAATATATTTTCTCAAATTTTTTTCTTATGAAATGATAAAGCAACCCATTTCATTATGTAAGCGGTCAATTTTTTTTATTGGAGTTAAAATTAACGTAGATATATGACCGAACCTTACCAACCCTACCTAACCTAACCTAACCTATCTTTATAGGTTAGGTTTGGTTAGGAAGCCGAAAAAGTTAGGTTAGGTTAGGTTAGGTAGGTTAGGTAGTCGAAAAGCAATTAATTCATGAAAACTTGGCTTATTAGGCAAATCGGGCCATGCATAGTAGGCTCAGAAGTGAGTTCTGGCTACTAGGTACGACATATATATATATATATATATATATATATATATATATATATATATATATATATATATATATATATATATATATATATATATATATATATATATATGTGTGTGTGTGTGTGTGTGTTGACAGACAGGGTGTTGACAGGCTGGGTGTTGACAGGCTGGGTGTCGACAGGCAGGGTGTTACTAGGCATGGTGTTGACAGAGGGTGTTGACAGGCAGGGTGTTGACTGGCAGGGTGTTGACATGCAGGGTGTTGACAGGCAGGGTGTTGACATGCAGGGTGTTGACAGGCAGGGTGTTGACAGGCAGGGTGTTGACAGGCTGGGTGTTGACAGGCAGGGTGTTACTAGGTATGGTGTTGACAGACAGGGTGTTGACAGACAGGGTGTTGACAGGCAGGGTGTTGACAGGCAGGGTGTTGACAGGCAGGGTGTTGACAGGCAGGGTGTTGACAGGCAGGGTGTTGACAGGCAGGGGTTGACAGGCAGGGGTTGACAGGCAGGGTGTTGACAGGCAGGGGTGTTGACAGGCAGGGTGTTGACAGGCAGGGGTGTTGACAGGCAGGGTGTTGACAGGAAGGGTGTTGACAGACAGGGTGTTGACAGGCAGGGTGTTGACAGGCAGGGTGTTGACAGGCAGGGTGTTGACAGGCAGGGTGTTGACAGGCAGGGTGTTGACAGGCAGGGTGACAGGCAGGGTGTTGACAGGCAGGGTGTTGACAGGCAGGGTGTTGACAGACAGGGTGTTGACAGGGGGGTGTTGACAGGCAGGGTGTTGTTGACAGGCAGGGTGTTGACAGGCAGGGTTGACAGGCTGGGTGTTGACAGGCAGGGTGTTGACAGGCAGGGTGTTGACAGGCAGGGGGTGTTGACAGGAAGGGTGTTGACAGGCAGGGTGTTGACAGGAAGGGTGTTGACAGGCAGGGTGTTGACAGGCAGGGTGTTGACAGGCAGGGTGTTGACAGGCAGGGTGTTGACAGGCAGGGTGTTGACAGGCAGGGTGTTGACAGGCAGGGTGTTGACAGACAGGGTGTTGACAGGCAGGGTGTTGACAGGCAGGGTGTTGACAGGCAGGGTGTGTTGACAGGCAGGGTGTTGACAGGCAGGGTGTTGACAGGCAGGGTGTTGACAGGCAGGGTGTTGACAGGCAGGGTGTTGACAGGCAGGGTGTTGACAGGCAGGGTGTTGACAGGCAGGGTGTTGACAGGCAGGGTGTTGACAGGCAGGGTGTTGACAGGCAGGGTGTTGACAGGCAGGGTGTTGACAGGCAGGGTGTTGACAGGCAGGGTGTTGACAGGCAGGGTGTTGACAGGCAGGGTGTGTGACAGGCAGGGTGTTGACAGGCAGGGTGTTGACAGGCAGGGTGTTGACAGGCAGGGTGTTGACAGGCAGGGTGTTGACAGGCAGGGTGTTGACAGGCAGGGTGTTGACAGGCAGGGGTGTTGACAGGCAGGGTGTTGACAGGCAGGGTGTTGACAGGCAGGGTGTTGACAGGCAGGGTGTTGACAGGCAGGGTGTTGACAGGCAGGGTGTTGACAGGCAGGGTGTTGACAGGCAGGGTGTTGACAGGCAGGGTGTTGACAGGCAGGGTGTTGACAGGCAGGGTGTTGAAAGGCAGGGTGTTGACAGGCAGGGTGTTGACAGAGGGTGTTGACAGGCAGGGTGTTGACAGGCAGGGTGTTGACAGGCAGGGTGTTGACAGGCAGGGTGTTGACAGGCAGGGTGTTGACAGGCAGGGTGTTGACAGGCAGGGTGTTGACAGGCAGGGTGTTGACAGGCAGGGTGTTGACAGGCAGGGTGTTGACAGACAGGGTGTTGACAGGCAGGGTGTTGACAGGCAGGGTGTTGACAGGCAGGGTGTTGACAGGCAGGGTGTTGACAGGCAGGGTGTTGACAGGCAGGGTGTTGACAGGCAGGGTGTTGACAGGGGTGTTTGACAGGCAGGGTGTTGACAGGCAGGGTGTTGACAGGCAGGGTGTTGACAGGCAGGGTGTTGACAGGCAGGGTGTTGACAGGCAGGGTGTTGACAGGCAGGGTGTTGACAGGCAGGGTGTTGACAGACAGGGTGTTGACAGGCAGGGTGTTGACAGGCAGGGTGTTGACAGGCAGGGTGTTGACAGGCAGGGTGTTGACAGGCAGGGTGTTGACAGGCAGGGTGTTGACAGGCAGGGTGTTGACAGGCAGGGTGTTGACAGGCAGGGTGTTGACAGGCAGGGTGTTGACAGGCAGGGTGTTGACAGGCAGGGTGTTGACAGGCAGGGTGTTGACAGGCAGGGTGTTGACAGGCAGGGGGTGTTGACAGGCAGGGTGTTGACAGGCAGGGTGTTGACAGGCAGGGTGTTGACAGGCAGGGTGTTGACAGGCAGGGTGTTGACAGGGTGTTGACAGGCAGGGTGTTGACAGGCAGGGTGTTGACAGGCAGGGTGTTGACAGGCAGGGTGTTGACAGGCAGGGTGTTGACAGGCAGGGTGTTGACAGGCAGGGTGTTGACAGGCAGGGTGTTGACAGGCAGGGTGTTGACAGGCAGGGTGTTGACAGGCAGGGGTGTTGACAGGCAGGGTGTTGACAGGCAGGGTGTTGACAGGCAGGGTGTTGACAGGCAGGGTGTTGACAGGCAGGGTGTTGACAGGCAGGGTGTTGACAGGCAGGGTGTTGACAGGCAGGGTGTTGACAGGCAGGGTGTTGACAGGCAGGGTGTTGACAGGCAGGGTGTTGACAGGCAGGGTGTTGACAGGCAGGGTGTTGACAGGCAGGGGTGTTGACAGGCAGGGTGTTGACAGGCAGGGGTGTTGACAGGCAGGGTGTTGACAGGCAGGGTGTTGACAGGCAGGGTGTTGACAGGCAGGGTGTTGACAGGCAGGGTGTTGACAGGCAGGGTGTTGACAGGCAGGGTGTGTTGACAGGCAGGGTGTTGACAGGCAGGGTGTTGACAGGCAGGGTGTTGACAGGCAGGGTGTTGTGTTGACAGGCAGGGTGTTGTTGACAGGCAGGGTGTTGACAGGCAGGGTGTTGACAGGCAGGGTGTTGACAGGCAGGGTGTTGACAGGGGTGTTGACAGGGGTGTTGACAGGCAGGGTGTTGACAGGCAGGGTGTTGACAGGCAGGGTGTTGACAGGCAGGGGGTGTTGACAGGCAGGGTGTTGACAGGCAGGGGTGTTGACAGGCAGGGTGTTGACAGGCCGGGTGTTGACAGGCAGGGTGTTGACAGGCAGGGTGTTGAAAGGCAGGGTGTTGACAGGCAGGGTGTTGACAGGCAGGGTGTTGACAGGCAGGGTGTTGACAGGGGTGTTGACAGGCAGGGTGTTGACAGGCAGGGTGTTGACAGGCAGGGTGTTGACAGGCAGGGTGTTGACAGGCAGGGTGTTGACAGGCAGGGTGTTGACAGGGGGGTTGACAGGGGTGTTGACAGGCAGGGTGTTGACAGGGGTGTTGACAGGCAGGGTGTTGACAGGCAGGGTGTTGACAGACAGGGTGTTGACAGGCAGGGTGTTGACAGGGGTGTTGACAGGCAGGGTGTTGACAGGCAGGGTGTTGACAGGCAGGGTGTTGACAGGCAGGGTGTTGACAGGCAGGGTGTTGACAGGCAGGGTGTTGACAGGGGTGTTGAGGGGGTGTTGACAGGCAGGGTGTTGACAGGCAGGGTGTTGACAGGCAGGGTGTTGACAGGCAGGGTGTTGACAGGCAGGGTGTTGACAGGCAGGGTGTTGACAGGCAGGGTGTTGACAGGCAGGGTGTTGACAGGCAGGGTGTTGACAGGCAGGGTGTTGACAGGCAGGGTGTTGACAGGCAGGGTGTTGACAGGCAGGGTGTTGACAGGCAGGGTGTTGACAGGCAGGGTGTTGACAGGCAGGGTGTTGACAGGCAGGGTGTTGACAGGCAGGGTGTTGACAGGCAGGGTGTTGACAGGCAGGGTGTTGACAGGCAGGGTGTTGACAGGCAGGGTGTTGACAGGCAGGGTGTTGACAGGCAGGGGGTGTTGTTGACAGGCAGGGTGTTGACAGGCAGGGTGTTGACAGGCAGGGTGTTGACAGGCAGGGTGTTGACAGGCAGGGTGTTGACAGGCAGGGTGTTGACAGGCAGGGTGTTGACAGGCAGGGTGTTGACAGGCAGGGTGTTGACAGGCAGGGTGTTGACAGGCAGGGTGTTGACAGGCAGGGTGTTGACAGGCAGGGTGTGACAGGCAGGGTGTTGACAGGCAGGGGGTGTTGACAGGCAGGGTGTTGACAGGAAGGGTGTTGACAGGCAGGGTGTTGACAGGCAGGGTGTTGACAGGCAGGGTGTTGACAGGCAGGGTGTTGACAGGCAGGGTGTTGACAGGCAGGGTGTTGACAGGCAGGGTGTTGACAGGCAGGGTGTTGACAGGCAGGGTGTTGACAGGCAGGGTGTTGACAGACAGGGTGTTGACAGGCAGGGTGTTGACAGGCAGGGTGTTGACAGGCAGGGTGTTGACAGGCAGGGTGTTGACAGACAGGGTGTTGACAGGCAGGGTGTTGACAGGCAGGGTGTTGACAGGCAGGGTGTTGACAGGCAGGGTGTTGACAGGCAGGGTTGACAGGCAGGGTGTGACAGGCAGGGTGTTGACAGGCAGGGTGTTGACAGGCAGGGTGACAGGCAGGGTGTTGACAGGCAGGGTGTTGACAGGCAGGGTGTTGACAGGCAGGGTGTTGACAGGCAGGCAGGGTGTTGACAGGCAGGGTGTTGACAGGCAGGGTGTTGACAGGCAGGGTGTTGACAGGCAGGGTGTTGACAGACAGGGTGTTGACAGGCAGGGTGTTGACAGGCAGGGTGTTGACAGGCAGGGTGTTGACAGGCAGGGTGTTGACAGGGGTGTTGACAGGCAGGGTGTTGACAGGCAGGGTGTTGACAGGCAGGGTGTTGACAGGCAGGGTGTTGACAGGCAGGGTGTTGACAGGCAGGCAGGGTGTTGACAGGGGTGTTGACAGGGTGTTGACAGGCAGGGTGTTGACAGGCAGGGTGTTGACAGGCAGGGGGTGTTGACAGGCAGGGTGTTGACAGGCAGGGTGTTGACAGGCAGGGTGTTGACAGGCAGGGTGTTGACAGGCAGGGTGTGTTGACAGACAGGGTGTGTTGACAGGCAGGGTGTTGACAGGCAGGGTGTTGACAGGCAGGGTGTTGACAGGCAGGGTGTTGACAGGCAGGGTGTTGACAGGGTGTTGACAGGGGGTGTTGACAGGCAGGGTGTTGACAGGCAGGGTGTTTGACAGGCAGGGTGTTGACAGGCAGGGTGTTGACAGGCAGGGTGTTGACAGGCAGGGTGTTGACAGGCAGGGTGTTGACAGGCAGGGTGTTGACAGGCAGGGTGTTGACAGGCAGGGTGTTGACAGGCAGGGGTGTTGACAGGCAGGGTGTTGACAGGCAGGGTGTTGACAGGCAGGGTGTTGACAGGCAGGGTGTTGACAGGCAGGCAGGGTGTTGACAGGGGGTGTTGACAGGCAGGGTGTTGACAGGCAGGGTGTTGACAGGCAGGGTGTTGACAGGCAGGGTGTTGACAGGCAGGGTGTTGACAGGCAGGGTGTTGACAGACAGGGTGTGACAGGCAGGGTGTTGACAGGCAGGGTGTTGACAGGCAGGGTGTTGACAGGCAGGGTGTTGACAGGCAGGGTGTTGACAGGCAGGGTGTTGACAGGCAGGGTGTTGACAGGCAGGGTGTTGACAGGCAGGGTGTTGACAGGCAGGGTGTTGACAGGCAGGGTGTTGACAGGCAGGGGTGTTGACAGGCAGGGTGTTGACAGGAAGGGTGTTGACAGGCAGGGTGTTGACAGGCAGGGTGTTGACAGGCAGGGTGTTGACAGGCAGGGTGTTGACAGGCAGGGTGTTGACAGGCAGGGTGTTGACAGGCAGGGTGTTGACAGGCAGGGTGACAGGCAGGGTGTTGACAGGCAGGGTGTTGACAGGCAGGGTGTTGACAGGCAGGGTGTTGACAGGCAGGGTGTTGACAGGCAGGGTGTTGACAGGCAGGGTGTTGACAGGCAGGGTGTTGACAGGCAGGGTGTTGACAGGCAGGGTGTTGACAGGCAGGGTGTTGACAGGCAGGGTGTTGACAGGCAGGGTGTTGACAGGCAGGGTGTTGACAGGCAGGGTGTTGACAGGCAGGGTGTTGACAGGCAGGGTTGACAGGCAGGGTGTTGACAGGCAGGGTGTTGACAGGCAGGGTGTTGACAGGCAG
The DNA here is from genome assembly GCF_020424385.1 of Procambarus clarkii. Lineage (NCBI taxonomy): Eukaryota > Metazoa > Arthropoda > Malacostraca > Decapoda > Cambaridae > Procambarus > Procambarus clarkii. The sequence continues at coordinate 2,130 of NW_025571331.1, read as the reverse complement.
GGTGTTGACAGGCAGGGTGTTGACAGGCAGGGTGTTGACAGGCAGGGTGTTGACAGGCAGGGTGTTGACAGGCAGGGTGTTGACAGGCAGGGTGTTGACAGGCAGGGTGTTGACAGGCAGGGTGTTGACAGGCAGGGTGTTGACAGGGGTGTTGACAGGCAGGGTGTTGACAGGCAGGGTGTTGACAGGCAGGGTGTTGACAGGGGGTGTTGACAGGCAGGGTGTTGACAGGGTGTTGACAGGCAGGGTGTTGACAGGCAGGGGTGTTGACAGGCAGGGTGTTGACAGGCAGGGTGTTGACAGGCAGGGTGTTGACAGGCAGGGGGGTGTTGACAGACAGGGTGTTGACAGGCAGGGTTGACAGGCAGGGTGTTGACAGGCAGGGTGTTGACAGGCAGGGGTGTTGACAGGCAGGGTGTTGACAGGCAGGGTGTTGACAGGCAGGGTGTTGACAGGCAGGGTGTTGACAGGCAGGGGTGTTGACAGGCAGGGTGTTGACAGGCAGGGTGTTGACAGGCAGGGTGTTGACAGGCAGGGTGTTGACAGGCAGGGTGTGTTGACAGGCAGGGTGTTGACAGGCAGGGTGTTGACAGGCAGGGTGTTGACAGGCAGGGTGTTGACAGGCAGGGTGTTGACAGGCAGGGTGTTGACAGGCAGGGTGTTGACAGGCAGGGTGTTGACAGGGGGTGTTGACAGGCAGGGTGTTGACAGGAAGGGTTGACAGGGGGTGTTGACAGGCAGGGTGTTGACAGGCAGGGTGTTGACAGGCAGGGTGTTGACAGGCAGGGTGTTGACAGGGGGGTGTTGACAGGCAGGGTGTTGACAGGCAGGGTGTTGACAGGCAGGGTGTTGACAGGCAGGGGTGTGTTGACAGGCAGGGGTGTTGACAGGCAGGGTGTTGACAGGCAGGGGTGTTGACAGGCAGGGGTGTTGACAGGCAGGGTGTTGACAGGCAGGGTGTTGACAGGCAGGGTGTTGACAGGCAGGGTGTTGACAGGCAGGGTGTTGACAGGCAGGGTGTTGACAGGCAGGGTGTTGACAGGCAGGGTGTTGACAGGCAGGGTGTTGACAGGCAGGGGTGTTGACAGGCAGGGTGTTGACAGGCAGGGTGTTGACAGGCAGGGTGTTGACAGGGGTGTTGACAGGGTGTTGACAGGCAGGGTGTTGACAGGCAGGGTGTTGACAGGCAGGGTGTTGACAGGCAGGGTGTTGACAGACAGGGTGTTGACAGGCAGGGTGTTGACAGGCAGGGTGTTGACAGGCAGGGGTGTTGACAGGCAGGGGTGTTGACAGGCAGGGTGTTGACAGGAAGGGTGTTGACAGGCAGGGTGTTGACAGGCAGGGTGTTGACAGGCAGGGTGTTGACAGGCAGGGTGTGTTTGACAGGCAGGGTGTTGACAGGCAGGGTGTTGACAGGCAGGGTTGACAGGCAGGGTGTTGACAGGCAGGGTGTTGACAGGCAGGGTGTTGACAGGCAGGGGTGTTGACAGGCAGGGTGTTGACAGGCAGGGTGTTGACAGGCAGGGTGTTGACAGGCAGGGTGTGTTGACAGGCAGGGTGTTGACAGGCAGGGTGTTGACAGGCAGGGTGTTGACAGGCAGGGTGTTGACAGGCAGGGTGTTGACAGGCAGGGTGTTGACAGGCAGGGTGTTGACAGGCAGGGTGTTGACAGGCAGGGTGTTGACAGGCAGGGTGTTGACAGGCAGGGTGTTGACAGGCAGGGTGTTGACAGGCAGGGTGTTGACAGGCAGGGTGTTGACAGGCAGGGTGTTGACAGGCAGGGTGTTGACAGGCAGGGTGTTGACAGGCAGGGTGTTGACAGGCAGGGTGTTGACAGGCAGGGTGTTGACAGGCAGGGTGTTGACAGGCAGGGTGTTGACAGGCAGGGTGTTGACAGGGCCAGGGTGTGACAGGGGGTGTTGACAGGCAGGGTGTTGACAGGCAGGGTGTTGACAGGGCAGGGTGTTGACAGGGGCAGGGTGTTGACAGGCAGGGTGTTGACAGGCAGGGGGTGTTGACAGGCAGGGTGTTGACAGGCAGGGTGTTGACAGGCAGGGTGTTGACAGGCAGGGTGTTGACAGGCAGGGTGTTGACAGGAAGGGTGTTGACAGGCAGGGTGTTGACAGGCAG